>JAQZBX010001142.1:0-88094 GCA_029593785.1 Cabassous unicinctus | reverse complement strand
GAAAGAAAAGAAAAGAAAAGAAAGAAAAAAGAAAAGTGGCTCTTTCCTCTCAGGCCACCTGTGACCAGCTAGAGACCTCCTAATCAGTGCCCATGCCTGTCAATCTCACTTGGCCCACCTCTCTGCATGTACCTGATTGAGGAAAGGGAGAAATGTAAAAAGAAAAGAAAAGAAAAGAGAAAAGAGAAGAAAAGAAAAGAAAAGAAAAAACTTCAACCAAACCTTCCTCTCAGGCCACTGGTGACTGTCTAGGCTCTTTCTCATGGATTGCCTCTGCCCAGCAATCAATCATCCTGTGAGCCACTTCTCTGGAGGTGTGTGAGTGAGGAAAGGGAGGAAAAAATAAATAATTGGGCCTCTCTCTCAAGACTTTGGCATTTGAATAGGTCATTCCTTTAGTGCTCTCTGGACACTGCTACAATGCCATAATCACCTTGCTGCCAACTTTCCCTTGGTTCTTGGCTAGGCCCCCTCTCCAGCTGCCCTGTCCAATTGCCCCCATGGTACTGGAGATTCCCCTGTGCCTTGCAAATCTCCCTGCCTCCCAGCAGCTTTCTTACACCATCTTCTGTGATTCCTATAGTAGATTTATTAAATATATTATTTATATTTTTAAAAAGATACTTAGATTACATAAATGTTAAATAAAAAATATAGGGGATGCCCCTATGCTTGCTCGCTACCTCTCCCACATTTTCCCTGGTTAACTAAATGCTTCATTAGTGTGGCACATTTGTTTCAATTGATTAACATATTTTGGAGCATTATCACTAAGCATAGATTTCAGTTTACATTGTAGTTTACACTCTCACCCACACAATTTTGTAAGTTATGGCAAGATATATAATGGCCTGTATCTGTCCTTGCAGTGTCATACAGGACAATTCCCAAGTCCTGATAATGCCCCATATTACACCTGTTTTTCCCTCCCTTTCCCCACAGAACCTCCAGTGGCCACTGTCTCCACATCAATTATATAATTTCTTCCATTACAAGAATTACAATAAGTCTATAGTAGAATACAAGTAAGTTTACTTTAGTCCATAGTTCATTCCCCAATCCTAAGGATTCTGGGGTGGTGATATCCATTCCACCTCTAATTGAAGGGAGACTTATATCTCATAGGGCAGATGGATGGGACTACCTTACTTGCAGTTTTAGACTCTCTCATATCCTTGGGATGGCTGTTGTCTATCATCTCCTTTTTAGTTGTACTGGGTGAGTCCAATGACCTGCAGCATAGGTGTTGCAACTCTTGAAATTCAGGGCCCAGCTGACACATGAATGGGACAGAGATTTCTTCTCTTGGACATACACCTATCAACTCTAGTATTAATTATAGGTTCAAATAGAAGGGCCAGAAGAGCCATGTTTAGGGAAAACACAACTGAATCCAACACTGTCACACTGCAGAGCATAAATTCCAAAGTACAGCCCACTCTCAAGGCATGAAACTCCTGAACTATCTGCCCTGCCTATAGTGTCCAGATGTCTCCAGAGATCTCAGGAGCCCTACTATTTGAGAAAGTATTTACTTTGGCAGTCAATGAGCTACTGCTGAGACATGCATAAGCCTAGCTTCAGGAATGAATTCCAGACTCACTTTGAAGTCTCTTAGCCATAAAAACTCATATGTATTTACATTTCCCCCATTTTGAAAAAGGTCTCTCTCCAGTTGCATTGCTAGTTGGTGCCTAAACATAATCTTAATGCTAAATGTAACCCAAACCTTAACTCTAATTATAAGCCTAATTTCCCACATTAAACCTTACCAACATAACTTTAACTCTTATTCTAACACAAAGCCCCACCTAACCCTAAGCCTTAATATAATATTAATATTAATTCTTAACTAAAGAATAACCCTAACTGACCCCCTAATTCTAGTCCTAACCCTAAACCTAAGACTAACCAAAACCTCCGCCTAACCTTAAGCAGAATCTTAAACCTAACCCTAACCCTAAGTAAACATAAACTTTGCCTAAACCTAATCCTAACTGAAAGCCTTATTATAATCCTAACCATAAGCAAAGCTGACTCTAACTCTAAAATGAACCTTAACTACAAATGCCATTCCCATAACCAAATGTCTACCGCAAACCCTAAACCTATCTTTAAATCTAACTCTAATGACACCCTAAACTTATCTCTAAACCTAATTTAGCCCAACTCTAACAAATCCCTAATCTTAACTATAATCACACTCCAACCCAAGTGCTAACATTAAACTAAACATTGACCTTAACCATAACCATATCTCCAATCCAAAATTTTTCTTAATTTTATTTACACACCCCCCATACACTCCAAACATAATAATCTGCCTTTCCCCTCCTCCCATCCTCTGATAAATTCTAATCTACTTTCTGCCTGAATTTGCTATTCCTACACATTTCTAATGAGTAAGATACACTATTTGTCCTTTTGTGACTTGCTTATTTCATTGAGCATACTCTTTTTAAGGTTCTTCCATGGCTCAGGATGTCTCAGAACTTCTTTCTTTCTTATGGCCAAATATTCCATTGTGTGTATGTACCATATTTCATTTATCCATTCATTTGTTGGTGTGTATTTACTTGCTTACACTTTTTTGCTAATGCAAATAGTGTCACTATAAACATTGGTGTATAAGTATCTGTTTTAGACCATTTTTTCCTAGGTGTGTATACCTAGAAGTGTCATGGTGGAATCATATGTAATTCTCTATTTAATTCTTTTGAGGAACTGCCATATTGCTGCTTTCCACAGTGATGCATCATTTTACCCTCTCAAAATGTAATAAAGTTCCAAATTTGATACATCCTTTCTAACACATGAACACTTACCTTTTTTTCTTATTTTCTTAAATAGTATCCATCCTACTGGGTAACTGGTATCTCATCATGATTTGGTTTGCATTACTCAAATGGCCAATGATATTGAACATCTTTTCATAAGTTGTCCATTTATATATATTCTTTGGAAAAATATCTATTCAAGTCATTTGCTCAATTTTTAATTGGGTTGTCTTTTAGTTGTTGTATTATAAAAGTTATTTATAAATTCTCGATATTAAGCCCTTATCCAATGTAGTTTGCAACTATTTTCTACCAATCTGTAATGTAACTTTCACTTTCTTGAAAATATCCTTTGATGTACAAAAGTTATTTTAGTTTGATGAAGTCAAAATAATCTATTGCTATTTTTGTTGCTTGTGCTTTTGGTGTCAAATCTAAGAAGACATTACTAAATTCCAAGTCATGAAGATTACCCCAATGTTATCTCGAGGCATATATTTTGCCTTGCAAGAAACCACCCCTTTCCCCACCGGCTCTTAACAACTTCCCCATCTCTGACAAACAATAATTACCTTTAAGTCACAACACATGTGATGAGCCTCCTATGGGAGTAAAGGGAGTTATTCCTCAAAGGAGCTGCAGGACCTAGCCAAAGTATATCAGCCTCAGACAGAAGAGTATATATAGGATTGAATCCTGAGGGTGAATAATCAAGGGGTATCAGTAGGATAAGGAAGAATTTATTCATGAGAGAGCTTTCTTCTGTGATACAGGAATAAACCCTGGCAAAGACACAGAGGTGGTGCTATCATAATGTTAGAATTGCTCTTGGAATCTTGGAGAAATGACCTCATCAAAATGCTCCCTTTAGGATAATGATGTCATGTTAGACTAGGAGAACAAGAAGTAGTGAGTACCTTGGAGGCCTTGGTGCTACAGATGGTGAGAGTTAAATCCTGTGGTGATCAGTGAAATTGATCAGTGCAGTGGTTCAGCTATATTGAGACATCCCCTCCTAAATAGAGAGAAAATTAGCACATTTCATGACTTCCACTATTAACAAGGAAGTACAGTACCTAGTAGATTTCTTTGAGTTCAGGAGGCAGCAATTTCCACCCTCAGCAACACTGCTTCAATGCTTTTGCCAGGTAAATGTGTGGCTTTCAGGTTTGACTGAGGTCCTGTAGCAAGTCTAGGCTGTGATGAGAACAGCCTTGCCACTTGGGCCATTCTAACAAACAAATCTATGCATATGAAGTTGTTTCCATTGCCTAGTAAACTCCTCCTCCATCACTCCTCTAAAATCTTCATTAAAGAAGTGGAGGACTGAGAAAGTGGAGTTTCATTTCTAGATAAAAGGACTCACATGTGGAAGTGAAACCCCTGAGGCAATGGAAAAGATAAGCATCCTTGTGCTGTTCCCCAAAATCAAGAAATTGGAGCCAGAAATAAAAACAAATGGAGAAGGAGATCCCAGTGGCCCTCTGCCTTGAAAGTCTAATTCATTTGAGGAGCTGTTAAAATGATTTATAAATGGCAACAAAATACTAATACTGTTTATAATTATTTTCAAACAATTTGTATAGAAAATATAAAGGTACTTCTGAAGTTTTAACCCTACATTCCTGAGAAACCAAAAATGGGGATAAAACTGGAATAACAATATCAGTCATAAAATCATGATTTGGGGTTTTTTCTACAGGATACAATGAAATATCACCATTTCCCCCTCCTGCCCTGCTCCAACTTCCTGGGTTTCTACCTACTGCCAGAGAAGATTCTAATGTCCTTGACTCTTCCTTTATTACAGTCTTTCCCACAAAATGGGAACTCAGCCTAGGACAGCCTGGGTAATAAACACTAGACTGTACACTGGAGTGGCATATCTCATGACTTGATACTCAGTGGAATAACTTTAACCATACATCCTTATGATAAAATTATTTTCAGTAATTAATTATAATGTTATGAAATGAAATGTATAGAGCAATGGCCAGAAGAGAATTGCAATAATGATTTTTTTATTTTTTGAAGTTTGTATATATAATCATCTCAGTAAATAATGAAGAAGAGAATTTCATAAAAAAGGAAAGATTAATAAGTCTAATATTTTAATTATATTAACATACTTTTCATTTTGTAATATTTTCAAACACACAGCAAAGTTAAAGGAAGTTTATATTGAATACTTTTATAGCCACCACATACATTTTACCAATAACATTTTGCTATACTTGTTTTATTGCAACCCATGAACCCATTCCAATATCCAACTTTCAATCTTAATTTTTATATGTAAATAATTTTTTATTTTAAAATATTTTCATATTTACAGAAAAGTTGCAAAAGTAGTACAAAGAGTTCCCACATACCACACACTCAGCAACCTATATTATTAATATTTTAAATTACTATGGTACATTTATCACAATTAACAAAACAAAATTGATCCATTATTTTTAAATAAATTCAATGCTTTATTTGGATTTCTTTAGTTTTTACCTAAGGTTTTTCTCTGTCCCCAATCTCATCCAAGATATCCTATTACACTTAATTGTACCCTTAGGCTCCTCTTTACTATGACACTTTTTCAGAATTTCCTTATTTTTGAAGACCTTGAAAGTTTTGAGGAGTACTGGTCAGGTATTTTATAGCTTTCCCTCAATTGGGGTTGTCTGATATTTTCCTTATGCTTAGTCTAGTGTCATGAGATTCTGAGATTTCGACCCATGTGGCAAAGTGCAATTCTCAAAACACTCATAACAAGGGTACATTATATCAAAATGAATTCTAATTTATGAGTTAGCAGTTTGGCAGTTTTATATACTTATGAATTCCAAAATTAGAAATTGGATTATGCTTGTAAACTGGTCTGTTAATCTAGGCATGATTAAGCTATGATTAGGGTGTTGACTGGGCCAGGTCAGTAGGGCATTGATCCCCACCACTTGGTGGGTGTGGTCTCAAAGATAAAAATACATGGCAAAGGACAGAGTTGGAGTTTTGATGTTGGAGTTCTGATGAGGAAGGAGAGAATGCTCCAGGAAAAGAGATGAGCCATTTACCTGACGTTCACAGCTGGCCTTGTAGAGACAGGCAAAGCATGGAGAGACTCATAAGTTTACAGCTGTCCTTATGGAGGAAACAGAGGAGCTGAGCCCAGAGAGAAATGGAGCCCTGGGAGGAGAGGAACCCAAGAAGCCTGAAGCCTGCAAATATCAGCAGCTGTCTTGTTCCAACATGTGGCAACAGACTATGGTGAAGGAATACACTTACACTTACACTTTACAGGCTGATAACTGTAAGCTTCTACCCCAAATAAATACCCTTTATAATACCAACAGATTTATGGTATTTTAAATCAACACCCCTTTGGCTGACTAATAGACTTGGTCTACTCACTGTTAGTGCCTGACAGTTTTCTCCACTGTAAGATTAATTATTTCCCCCTTACCCAACTGTACTCTTCAACTACAAATCACTTAGCATAACCCACTTAGGCCCACCTGGTGCTCCATTTACTTGAGGGGGGAGGATCAACATAAATAATTTGGAGTCATCTGTAGAGGAGATTGGTCAAAACCCTTATTATTTATATTATATAAAAATATGCATATTTATTTATTCATGAAGTTATAATCCTATATTGCTTTATTTATTTTCTTTCCCAAGTAGTTTAAATTTTGAAGCTCTTTTCTTTGGCTCTTGTGTCCCTTTGAATTCCCCCTCATTCTTTTGTTTTATGAGAAATTCCTTGAGAAAATATTAGTAAATTGAACTAAAAAATATGCAGAAAGGATAAAGCCAATATTTTACCCAATAGTACAAAATCAATTAATATAATTCACCATATTAATAAACTAAAAACAAACAAAAAAGAAAAATCCATTTCATCATCCTATTAGATACTGTAAAGCCTTTTATTCAAATTCCACATTCATTCACTTAAAAAATGCTTAGCAAACTAGCATTCAAAGGAAATTACTCAATGTGATAAAGAATGTCTATAAAACTATAACACTAAAGATGATTCATATCATGCTTTCCTTCTAATTTGGGAAAAAGGCAAGGATGTCTTCTATTGCCACTTTCATTCACAGTATTCTGGAGAACCAAGTCAGTGCAGTAAGAGCAGAAAAGAACAGAGAGAGAGACAAAGAGAGAGACAGAGAGAGAGAAATCATATATGGAAATAAACTTATCTCTTTTCATTTCCAATAGTATTTTTTACATAGAAAATCACCTGAATCATCATCATCAAAAATGCACTACAACTATTAAGTGACTTTAATAGGGTCTTAGAATACAAAGTCAACATAAAAATTCAGTAATGTTTGTTTATATTAGCAGCAAACTAGTTTTTAATTTTTAAAAAATTCTTTCACAATACCTTAAAAATGCAAGTGGCACAATGAAAAATAATAAAAGTTTGAAATGTCTCTACATTAAATCATACAAACCACAACTGGGAAAAACTAAAGAAGCACTAAAATATGGAAATATATACTGTATTCATGGTTGAGAAGGCTCTTTATTGATAAGATATCAGTTCTCATCAATATAGTATTTTATTTCTATACAATCCAAAAAAAAATCCACAATGCCATTTTTTACATTTGACAAAATGATTCTCAGATTTATATGGAAATGCATATTATCTACAATAGCCAAAAGACCTTGAAAACTGGATCAATGCTGGAGGATTTACAATAATTTACTTTCAAGATTTCTGTAAAGTGACAATAAGCAAGATTTATGGAATGGGCATAAGGAAGACAATTAGATAAACATAACAGGGTAGAAAATCCAGATATAGAACTATGTAGTCTCTTGATTTTTTTTAAAGGCATCAAAACAATTCAATAGGGAAAGAAAGCTGGAACAACTTGATTTCACTTGGAAAAATACAAACTGATTCCTACTATAGACCATGCAAAAACTGAGTCTGAGATAGATAGACTTAAACATAATTGTTGAGTATAAAGCTTTTAATTTTATATTAAATATAAAGTTGACTAAACATAATCAAAATCATATCTTCTGTTTATCAAAATATTCCTTAAAGAAAATTAATATTCAAGACAAAAAATGAGATAAAATATTCATAAAACATATATGACAAACCACTTAGGGTGTCTATGACTTACCTCCTGAGAGTGTCCTTGTTGCTGAAATGAGGCCCCTCTCTAAGTGAAACTCAGTATGTAAGTGCATTACCTTCCCCCCAGTATGGGAAATGAATTCCAAGGATGAGCCTCCCTGTCACTGAGGGATTACTACCAAGCACAAATTAGCAATGTAACTGGAAAAAGACATTGAGCCAAAGGTGGAAAAGGTAAAGACAAATGAGTTTTTGTGACTAAGACACTTCAAAGTGATTTGGGAGGTCATTCCATAGGTTACACTTATACATATCTCAGCAGTAGCCCATTCACTGCCAAAGTATACACTACCTCAAATAGCAGAGCTTATGAGAGCTCTGGAGAAATCCAGACACAATAGTCAGTGCAGATAGATCAGGAGTTTGGTGCCTTGACAGTGGACCCTTCTTTGGAAATTATTATTCCCAGTGTGACAGAGTTGAATTCAGTTGTGGTGTCCCTACACATGGCCCTTCTGACCTTTCTATTTGAACCTATAATTAGAACTAGAGTTGATAGGTTTATGTTCAAGAGACAGAATCTCTGGGCCATCCATGTGCCAGCTGGGCCCTGCATTTCAACAGAGTTGCAACACCTATTCTACAGTTCATTGGACACACCCAGGACAACTAACAAGGAGATGATAATAGACAATGACCATCCCAGGGAACTGAGAGACTCTATAACATCAAGCAAGATAGTGCCATCTGTCTGCCTTATGGGATCTAAACCCCGTTTCAATTAGAGGTGGAATGGATATCACCTTCCCAGAATCCTTAGGATTGGGGAATGAACTATGGACTAAAGTAGACTTACTTATTGTGATTCTAGCAATGGAGAAATTATATAATTGATGTGGAGGCAGTGACCACTGGAGCTTATGAGGGCAGGAAGAGGGAAAAACAGATGTAATATGGTGGCATTTTGGGGAGAAAATTGTGTGGGAAAGAGTGTAAACTACAATGCAAAGTATAATACATATTTAGTAGAAATGCTTTAAAATGTTTTCAGCAATTGTAAAAAATATACCATGGTAATGAAGGATGTTGTTAATGTGGGAAAATTTGGGAGGTGTAGGGATTGGGGCCTATGGGAATCCCCTGGGTTAAGTTTAAAATAAATTCAGCATTGGCTTTTAAATTAAAACTAACTTGTTATTCCTTTCTTATGTTTTTTAAATTTAAAAAAATTAAACTTTTTAAAATTGAAGATTGTCATCCATATATGAGTATTCATAAACAATTAGTGTATAGTAAAAATTTTGAACTTTGAAAGCAAACATGCATATCACCCTACAGGGCTCCCAATCTTTACCCTACCATCAACTCCTTGCATTGTTGTGAAACAATTTTACAAACTATGAAAGAGTAGCATCAAAACCTTTCTAACTGTAGCCAATATCTTATATTTGGTGTATTTTCCACCAACCTGCCTGGTTATTGACACCCTATTATTATATACTTTTATAATTCTTGAGAGATTTTTATCATATTTGCTTGGTTAACCACAGTCCATCTTCCACCCCAGGATTCATTGTGTTATACAGTCCCATGCTTTGTACAATCCACTCAAAGTATACACTCAGAGGCTCTCATATTCATCACAAAATTGTGCTATCACCTCAATTATAGAACATTTTCATTACACCAAAAGGAAATATTCCATACCCCCTTATACATCTGTAATGTTCTATATAATAGATGTAATTAGATATAATATCTTCTTTGCACTGCTTCAAATAATTACAATATTACTATTTACTATAATTCATTTGTTATATTAGTTGTAATTTTCTCATGTATCACCATTTTCTTAAAACTTGTAAAGAGCATTCTTACACTATTAACCACAATCTTCATCCACCACCAAAATCACTCTTCTACAGCCTGTACATTATTCTCTAGCTTCCTTTCAGTTGAAACATGACAGCCACAGACTCTTCTCAGCCACAATCAAATTTATAAATCAGCAGTGATAGTTATACTCACTGTAATGTATTATCTTCATTCTATTCATTTCCACATATTTACAATAAACCTTATTAAAAATTCTACATATGTTAAGAAACAGGTCCCATTCTCAACAAACATTCTATTTCCTGGTAAACTATTATGGCAGTTTGAGATTATATTTGAAACCCAAAAAGAGAAAGATTATGTTTGTAAACTAATATATTCTTCTGGGTGTGATATCCTTTGTATTAAATACAAAGATTTTAAGTTTACTTGATAAAATCAATTTAGGGCTTTTGATTTGAACTCATCATTAGGGTGTGACTCAGGTTGAGACCCCACCCCCTTGGTGGGCTTATATAAATGGGCACTCATTCAAGAAGACTTGAGAAGAGAGAGAATGAGCTCTCTCATGTTTGATCCTTGGGTCCCTGGGGAAAGATGAGCCATTCTGATAGTTTGCACCTGAAGAGAACAGAGTAGCTGAGAAGGCCCAGAAGGAAATAAAGGCTATGCCAGAGACTGATATAGGAAACCCTGAGAGACCAGAAAGACATCATTAGCAATGGTCTTGCTTCAACAAATGGCAACTGATTTTGGTGAGAAAGCAACCTGAGTTGGATTCTTTAAGGCCTTGTAACTGTAAGCTTCTACCCCAAATAAATGTCCTTAATGAAAGGCAACAGATTTCTGTATTTTGCATCAGTACCCCTTTGGCAGACTAATACACCTACACTCTAGAATTTACCTCTGAGTTTATTCTCTTTACTTCATTTTAGTGAGACTATAAAGATTTGTCCTTTTGTGTTTGACTTATCTAACTCAGATTAATGTCTTCAAGGTTCATCCATGTTGTCATATGCAACCCAATTTCATTTCTTCTAACAGCTGAATAGCATTTCATTGAATTTATATACCACATTTTAAAAATCATCTCAATCTATGGACACTTGGGTTATTTCCATATTTTAGCAATTTTGAATAATGCTGCTATGAACGTCAGTGTACAAATTTCAGTTCATGCCCTTGCTTTCAGTTCTTCTGAATATACTTCTCACAAAGGAATTGCTGGATCATATGGCAGTTCTATATTTAGTTTCTTGAGGAAGCATCAAACTGTCTTCTACAAAGGCTGCATCATTCTACATTCCCACCAACAGTGAAGGAGTGTTCCTATTTATCCACATCATCTTCATCACTTGTAGTTTTCTGTTTTCTAAATAATGGACTTTTTATGAGGTGTGAAATGATAACTCAGTGTAGATTTGATCTGCATTTCCCTAATAGCTAAGGATGTTGAAATATTTTTCATGTGCTTTTTACTCATTTGTATTTCCTCTTCAGAGAATTGTCTATTGAAGTCTTTTGTCCATTTATTTTATTTATTTTATTTTTAACATATTTTCATTACAGAAGTTGTACACTTATAAAACAATCATGCACATGTGTGGAATTCCCATACAATGTCCCTTCACCAACACACCACACTATTATGGAACACTTGATACAGATTATGAGATAATATCATCAGATAATACCAGTAACTATGGTCCATAGCATACACCTGGCATATTTTTTCCATATACCCCTATTATTAACACAGTATATGTTTGTCATTGATGCAACAATATTACTGTATTGCTGTTGGCAAAAGTTCATAGGTTACATTAATTGTATTTTTCACATGCTTCTCCACATTCTCACCACCCTACAATAGTGGCATACATTCATTTTTTTCACAGGACATTCTTACATTTGTACTATTAATCACAATTCTCATCCACCTCTGGGTTCACTGTGTTATTCAGTCTGTAGATTACTCTCCAGCTTTCTTTCAATTAACACTTACATTCATAGACTATCATTTTCACCCACAATCCCATTTATAAATGAGCTACTGCTCACTGTAATGTGTTCCATCAACTCTATCCATTTCCACTCTTTTACATACAAGTTAAAACTTCTACATACATTGAGCATCATTACTCCTTCTCAGCCCCCCTCTTTTCTCCTAGTAATAAACTCTAGGTTTTAACTTGATGCAATTATTTTTCAAGTTTAACTCATATTAGTGAAAACATGCAATATTTATGCTTTTGTTTCTGGTTAATTCACTTTGCTTAATGTCTTCAACAATCATCCATGTTATCCTATGTGTCCCAATTTCATTTATTATTACAGTAGCATAGATCCCATCATATGTATATAACACATTTTGTTTATCTATTCATTGGTCAAAGTACATTTGGGTTGTTTCCATCTTTTGGCAATTGTGAATAATGCCACTATGAACATCAGTGTGCAGGTGCTGTTCATGTCACAATTTTCAGCTCTTATGACTTTACTCTTAGCAGAGAAATTGCTGGATCATATGGCAGTTCTATAATTAGATTCGGGAGGAAATATTTACAAATATTTTCTCCCATTGAGTGGGTTTCTTTTTCACCTCTTGACAAAATCGTTGATTCATAAAAGTGTTTAAGTTTGAATAAGTCCCATTTATCTATTTTTTCTTTTGTTGCTCATGCTTTGGGTGTAATGTTTACTAAACCATCACCTACCACAAGAGCTTGAAGGTGCTTCCTTATATTTTCTTCTGAGTTTTATGGTTGCAGATTTTATATTTAGGTCTTTGATCCATTTTGAGTAAATTTTTGTAGAAGATATAAGATAGGGGTCCTCCTTTCTTTTGGATATGGCTATCCAGTTTTCCCAACACCATTTGTTGAATAGATGGTCTTGATTCTCCTGGTATCTCTCTTGCAGACTCAGGCTTAGAGTCTTTTTGTCCAACACCTGGGGCTCTGCCAAGAGTGACTCTTCCCTATATCTAGAAGAGAAATAAGAGAATCATGGATTGAGTCAATGTGGGTCTCTTGAATGGCAGCAGGGATCAAGGGGCACAAGTCCTCCATAGCTGTGAAGAATACAAACTCACACAGGGCCTGTTGGTAAGGAAGAGGAGGAGGCAAGTTCTGGAATGATCACTATTTCTTTGTGTACAATTCATTTCTTACTTAATATTTACTTGCCATTAAAAAGTTTATTAGCTTTATCTGTAAGTAAAACATTTCAGCCATAGACAAAAATGAAAAAATAAGCTGGAGAGGATATTAGTCAGACTCTTTAGGTGAAGATACTAGGAAGACATCCAGAAATGCTTTACCCCAAATAGAAGGCACAGATAGGGATATTGGGGATCTACAGGAGTGAAGTACTGCAAGAGCCAGACTTCCATGAGACCTTGCATCTGAATCAGGGCTATACTATGCCTAGGAAGGTGTTTGACTGTCTGTATCTCATCTGTGAATCAAAAAAGGCCTCTGGGTGTCTGTAAGCAGTTTCCATTTTCTCAGGTTTCTCCTCTGGTGGGCTTATGGCTGCTGGCAACTCTAGTCTAGTTTCATAAAATAAGGTTTAAAAAGAGAAGCTTTTGTGTTGTGTGTGGCTGGCCTCAAGTTACAGTATTTTGTAGTCTAGACATCATGTTCTTCCATTTTTATAAAACTGCTATTGCCAATTCAAAGAAATGATGACTTGTTTCTTAGAAAAGAACTTACCAAAAAAACCCAAAGAGCCATGGTTGAATTTTGTATGTTAATAATATATCCTACAACATATTTTAAAGCCTTTATTAACTCTAATTGTTTTCCGGTCAATTATTTGAGATTTTCTACATTTAGAATAATGCCTTCTGTGAATAGACATAGTTTTATTTCTTCCTTTCAAATTTGGATGCCTTTTATTTCTTTTTCTTTTATAATTTCTCTTGCTAGAACTTCTTGCACAACGTTGAACAGTACTGGTAAAAACAGACATTCTTTTCTTGTAACCAATATTAGGTGGAAAACTTTCAGTCTTTCAGCATTGACATCAATTAACATTGATTTTCTTATGTTGAACCATCAAAACATTTCTGGGAAAAATCTTCCTCAGTCTTGCTATAGGTCAATATGGTGTTGAATTCAGTGTGCCAGTATTTTATTGAAGATTATTAAAATATAATTTTTAAAATTTATTTAAGTATATCACACATACATAAACAATAAGTGTATAGTAATAGATGTGAACTTACAAAACAGACATGCATAACCTCACACAGGGACACCATACTTCATCCTACAAACAGTGTCTTGCATTGTGGTGAAACATTTTTAACTAATGATTAAAGAGCATCCTACCAAAATATTACTACCAACCAAAGTAACTTAAATTTGGTGTCTTTTTCCCTCAACCTACCCTATTATTATATCATTTATATATGAATATACATAAACAATAAGATTATAGTAAAAGTTGTGAACATACAAAGCAAACATACATAACATCAAACAGGGATGCCATAATCAATCCACTGCCAGCACCTTACATTGTTGTGAGACATTTTGTTACAAATGATGAAAGAATATCATCAAATTTTACTACTAGCTATAGTCTATCTTACATTTGGTGTATTTTCCCCCAACACACCCTACTATTCTTTTTTAAATATATTTTTATGACAGGATTGTTAAACCTACAAAGCAATCATGCACATGTGCAGGATTCCCATACAAAACCCCTCCATCAACACACCACATTGTGGTGGAACATTTTTTAAAGATTATGAGATAATATCATCAGACTTTACCAGGTCCTTAACATATATTTGGCATACTTCTTCCATACTCTGCTATTATCAACACAGTACATCTTTGGCTTAGATGCATGAATATTACATTATCACTGATGACCACAGTCCATAGGTCACTCCAGTTGTATTTTTCCCATGCTTCTCTGCATTCCCACCACCCTGCAATAGTGATTTACATTTGCTCTAGCTCACAAAGGACACTCTTACATCAGTACCATCAACCACAATTCTCATCCACCTCTGGGTTTACTGTGCTATTCAGTCCCTAGATTATTCTCTAGCTTTCTTTCAATTGGTATTTTTATCCCTAGACTATCCTTTTCAGCCACAGTCTGATTTATAAACCAGCTGTTACTCACTATGTGTTACCATCAACTCTATACATCAGCACACATTTACAATAATGTTGATTAAACTTTCTATGTACATTAAACTTCAGTCGACCATCTCAGTCTTCCTCTTATCTCCTTTAAGAATCTAACAGTTACCACTAGTTCTTGAGTATATTTTCCTATATTTTCTTCTAGAAGTGTTATGGTTCTTACTTTTATATTTAGGTTTTGATTCATTTTGAAGAAATTTTTGTATAAGGTGTGAGATAAAAGTCCTCTTTCCTTCTTTTGACTCTCAGCACCATTTGTTGAATAGACTGTTATATCTGAGCTGGGTTGGTTTGACAGGCTTGCCAAATATCACTTGCCCATAAATGTAAGGGTCTGTTTCTTGACCATCAATTCAGTTCTGTTGGTCTATGTGTCTGTCTTTATGCCGGTAACATGCTGCTTTTACCACTGTAGTGAGATAATATTATTTAAAGTCCAGAAGTGAGAGTCCTCCAACTTCATTTTTCTCTTTAATATGTTTCTGGCTATTCTAGACACTTAAACTTCCAAATAAATTTGATAATCATGTTTCCCAATTATTTTTAAAATGCTGGTGGAATTTTGATTGGGATTGCATTGAATCTGTATATCAATTTGGGTAGAATTGACATCTTAATAATATTTAGTCTTTCAATCTGTGACCATGGAATATTCTTCCAATTATTTAGGTCTTTTTAAAATTTCTTTTAACAATGAATTGTAGTTTTCTGAATACAAGTGTTTTACATCATAGGTAAAGTTTATTCCTAAATATTTGATTCTTTTAGTTGCTATTGTAAATGGGATGTTTTTTTCCTGACTTTCTCCTCAGGTTGTACATTACTAGTGCCTTTTAAAAGTCTATTGCATATGATATAAGTATAGGTACTCAAGCTTTGCGTTTTTTGTTTTGTTTTTGCTACTGAAAGCATGGAATATCTTTTCCCAGTCTTTCACTTTCAATCTATTGGTATCCTCGGGTCCAAGGTGAGTCTCTTGCAAACAGCATATAGGTGGCTTTTATATATTCTTATCCATTTTGCCCATCTGTGTCTTTTGATTGGGGAGTTTAATCCATTAATATTTAATGTTATTACTGTAAAGGCAGTTCTTATTTCCCCCATTTTAACCTTTTAGTTTTATCTGTATTATTTTATTTTCACCACTCTTTTGAGAATTTTGGTTACTTTTACTCATAAAATCTTCATTTATAGACTCTCTTCCAAGCTCCTTGCTCCTGTCTTTTCCTTTCAGACTGTAGTACACCCTTTAGTATTTTCTGCAAAGCTGGTCTCTTTGTTTCAAACTCTCTCATTTTCTGTTTATCTGTGAATATTCTAAACTCACACTCATTTTTGAAAGGCAATTTTGTTAGATATAAGATTCTTGATTGGATTTTTTTCTCGCAGCATCTGAAATACATCATACTACTGTTTTCTTGTCTACATGTTTTCTGAGGAGAAATCAGCATTTAATCTTTTTGGGTATCCCTTATATGTTCTGCATTGCTTTTCTCTTGCTGCTCTCAGAATTCACTCTTTGTGTTTGGCATTTGACTTTCTGATTAGTATGTGTCTCACAGTTGTTCTATTTGGATTATTTGGATGGGAGTATGTTGTGCTTCTTGGACATAGATATCCATGTCCTCAAAAGGGCTGGAAAATTTTCTAACATTATTTCTTAAAATATTTCTTCTCCCATTTTCCTTTCCCTTCTCCTTCTGGGACATGCATGACACATATGTTTGCATGTCTCCTGCTGTCATTTTATTCCCTGAGACATTGCTCAATTCTTTCCATCATTTTCTTCATCAGTTCTTTTGTATATTCATTTTCCAAGGCCATTTATTCAAGCTTACTGATTCTTTCTTCTGTCTCTTCAAATCCGCTATTATATGATTCCAGTGTGTTTTTAATTTCATTTATTGTGCCTTTCATTCTCCAATGATTTGCTTTTTTTCCAAGTATGCTTTCAAATTCTTCTTTGAGCTCATCAAATGTCTTCTTAATATCATCATTCTCTTTAGCCATCTCATTGAATTTATTAAGGAGATTTCTTTGAACATCTATGATTAGTTTTCTAACTACTTTATGTCATCTGGAAGTTTATCTTGTTCCCTTAACTAGGTCATATCTCTCTTTTTCTTAGTGTGGATTATAATTTTTTGTTGGCATCTTGGCATCTGACTTACTAGATGTATTTATTCTGGGTGCAGTTTCTCACTTTAGTTTAGGGATTTCTTGCCCTTTCTCCCTTGCCAATTGTTTAGTAGGAGCAAAGTATGTAGTTGGTGCTGTAAGCTGTGGAGTCTAAGGCTGCCCTGATTGCCCAAGAGACACATGAAACTTCTTCTCCCAACTTTCTCCTTTGCCAAGGATAAGGACATAACCACAGCCATGTGTAATAATCCAATTCATGCAGGCCTAAACTCTAGTTGCCCAAAAAGACTGATGAAGCTTCATACCCCTTCCTCCCCTGCCTAAGGCAAGAATGGAGATGCAGGTGTGGACAGCAACCTATGCCATGAGTGTCTAAAATTACTTCAGTTACTCCAGTAGACTTCTAACTCTTCAGTCTGTGCCAGCCAAATATACCTCGAGTTACCCAGAGAGTCTGATGCAGGGCCTGTCAGCCTCCTTCCTGCTAGAGGTGGGGTTGAAGCCTAAGCTAGGGCTGAAATCTGATTTGGATGGAAAGAAGTTGGTTGCTACCATTATTGTGACTTTCAGTCAGCTCCACTTCCCTGCATGGTGGGGGTGGAAATAAAATGGTGGCTACAAGCCTTTTTCTAACTTAGACATGTCCAAACTTTAACCATTCTTGGTTTATACTTTAGCCAGCCAAATTTACTAATCACTAGCTGAAGTTGGTGCCGAACACTCTCTCCTCTCCCATTTTTGGGATGTGGAGCATCCAATTCCAGCAGCAGAATAGTTCCAAGGTGGCTTGTGCATCCAGTGGAGGATGGGCACTGACCTCTGTGGCATGGAATCCTCTACTTATGAAAGTAAATGTGGTCTTTCTATTCTTTCAAGGATGTTCCAGGATGATTTTCTGGGCTCCTGGAGCAATGAAACAGATGCTTTAGGTAGCTCTGCGTGATTACTAATTGCCCTGTAGCTCGAACTGACTCTAGGTGCCACTTACTCTGCTGCCATCTTGTTGGTTTCTTATTGTTGAGGATTTTTGTATTTTTTGTTCATAAGGGTAATTGGCCTCAAATTTTATGATCCTATGTTATCTTTGCTTGACTTTGTTAACAGTGTAAACCTCGCCTCATAGAATAAGTTTGGGACTGTTTTCTATTCTTCACATTTTTGGAAGAATTTGAGAAGAGTTGGTAATTCTTTGAATGTTTGGTAGAATTCACCAGTGAATTCATCTGTTCTAGAGCATTTGTTTTTCACTATTGAGTCAATCTCTTTACTTCTTCTAAGTCTGTTCAGATTTTCTATTTTCCTTGAGTCACTTTGAGGTATTTGCATATTTCTAGAAATATGTCCTTTCCACCTAGATTATCTAATTTTTTGGCATATATTTGTTCAAAATATTACTTGCTAATTCTCTTTATTTCTGTAAGATCAATAGTAATGTCCCCAATTTGAATTTTTATTTTAATTATTTGTGTCAGAGACTAAGGCCAAGCTTATTTTCCAGACTATCATTCCTGATCAAGTTACAATGGTTACTAATAACTCATGTCCTTATATTCTTCCCAATGTAGTTTAAAATACTCCTAGTATATACACAGGAATGTTTCTTCAATAAGTTTCATAATCTATTAACTTCTTTCTTTTATTCATTCATTTGATACAAAATGCCAAGTATCTACCATAGATAGGCATTACAGGAAGTTTTGGGGATATATTGATTATCAAATCAGTCATGGTGGTGAAAAAGTCTGTTTCAGTTTTTCTAGATCAAGCTGTGGGCCTCATTTCTCACACGCCACTACCTGTTCCCTCTCCTCTCCTGACAACCTTGAAATCAACCTTATAGGTGTTGGGCTTCAGAGTAAAACAATTGAGCCTGAACGGAAAAATAAGGAAAAAGACAACTTCAGATCCTAGCTATTCTAAATATCAAACTTGCCCTGACCTCTCCCTTCTCTCTCCCTCTCACCCCTGATATCCAGGAGCCTCAGTTGTTCCTATCTGGGTATTTCCTTATATTCTTCCTCATTCCTAGTCCCTACAGACTCCAGTCAGTCTAATTATTGTAAAGGAAAACATTCTAAATGAAGTGGCACTAATCACAACCACAGAAAATCCCTCACCCATCTCTGTGGAACTGACCCATCCTAAATGCAACCTCAATAAAACACTCATCCATCCCAGTGATTAATAACCATTACTATTTTCCAAAGATTTTTCTCCAAACTTTTAATAGCTTGATGTCTCTGTTTCAATGAAATTGAGTTGTACTCTCTCCTCTGCTGTAGCATGCTTCTGAAAAAAGTCATCCTTGGCTGTTTAATATTGTCCAGTGCAGTTTTTGTCTTTGGCAGTCAAAAGACAAAAACTTGATTGGTTAATCAATCATACCAATAAACATCTCAATAAACATCTCACATTGTGATAAGAATCTTGAATAATATTAAAAGTTATTATAAAAAATAGTAGAGGTAACTAGGGATACTATTTAGGATTAGGGGATTAAGATTGCCTTTCTGGGGAAGTGAGTGGTGGTAGAAGTGTTAGAACAATATCTAGATATTTGTTTCATCTTTTGGTTAATAAAATGATAGGATTTGATTCATGAATGTGTGGATGAAGAGAAATGGAAGGTAATATAAACCTTTCCCTCAGACACTGCTAGAATGATTTCTTTCATATAGTTTTACAAAAACACCTCTCTTAGTCTATATATGGAATTACATGTATAGGTTTTTGAGGCTTAAATGCAGATACTTCCTTACCTGACAGAGAATCATAGGAATATTGACTACTTTCACCTCTGATGCACTGAATACCACCTTTCCTCTCCCTTCACATCCACTCCTATAGCTCAGGAGAGTTGTTAAGATCCCATGAGGGAATGGTGTGTGGTGTTTTTTGCATGGCAAAAATATCTGTATTATTTTCAAACCAGGGTGGGGGAGGAATGGGCCACTTCTTCAGGCCCAAAATGTTTAGAAGACATCTAGGGTTTCAAGGGCTTTTAAGAACATTGGTGCATACACCTTTACTTACAGTATCAGGATCACATTAATTCCCAAATAAGGCAATGTCTTTGACAAGACTCACTTGCTGGGATTGAGGATTTTGCCTTCACTGATGTTCTACTCCCTTCTAATTTAGGCTCTGAGCCTGATTTTCATGTTGTCTGCTGTCTGGCTCTAGGAGATGAGATTCTCATTATCTACTGCCAAGGAGGTTCTCTGGCTTTTACACTCATCATTAAATTAGTGGGATTAATCACACTTGGTTTTTTATTGTCTTTATTTTAAATGCATTGATAGCCAGCAACAGCCATTCCGTTCCATTGTCTTTAAAAGATTACTTCAATGACCTTCTGAGATACCTGAAATATTGCACTCTGCTGTGCAGCCTCTTCCAGTTCTTCAGGTTTTAAGGTTTACAATTCCACTGCTCTTGGGCCAAGGACCCTGAGTTCTGGACCTAGCATTAGTGAGAAGTTCCTCATTCCCAGCCAGTGGCAGATGACTCAGCTCCAGGAACTCATTTCCTAAATGAATCTCTTTCCTAAAATAATCACACTTTTTTAAAAATCAAATTTGTAGGTCAGTTTCCTTGGGACTCTCATAATCTGAGGTATGACTCTAGGGGTTTATTGGGGAGGGCTTTCAGGAGGTATCAGTGAGGAAACTATACTTGGGAAAAAGAGAAATTCATTTGCAGGTCAGTTTGGAGAGTGGAATCAGCTGACTACACAGAAAGTGTGAGGATTAAGTTTCATGTGTTGACTAGGCTATGATGTCCAGTTATTTGGTCAAGCAAGCACTGGCCTGTTTCTTTTTGTGAAGGTATTTGGTGGATTTAAACCATTAGTTAGTCTGTTGCATCTATAGCTGATTACATCTACAATCAACAAAATAGATTGCCTTCAGGGATGAGAGAAATCTCATTTAATCAGTTACAGGCCTGAAAAGGAGAAGTAATGATTTCAACAGTCAGAGAGGAGAATTTCTATGTCTGCTTCAGCCCACCCGTTGATTCTCCTGGGGAATTCAACCTCAACTTCATGACAGTTTTCTTCTCTTGGTTCTGTTTCTCTGCAGAAAACTGATTATACAGGATGCTCTAGAGCTGGGATGGTCCTTCAAAGATTACTTGAATTGTGAAACAGGAATGTGCTTTCTTCCTTTGCATCAGTTGGGTACTAGATGTATGCTGTCCCTAGGGAGGGGGTGTACTTTTTGTCTCCCTTTACCTAAAACACCTAGTGACCACCAAGAGCCATCACAAACCCTACCAAGCCTCCCTTTCACCTCCCCAAGGAAATTATTGTGGAGGGAATCAACTTTAAGCTGATACTTCAAGAACCTGGTGGAATGAGTGCATTGATCAAGAATCTACTACAGGCAAAGGGAGTGCTATCATCGGAGAGCTTGATTTCTAGAGGCTTGGAAATTCCAGAAGCAGTTTCTGTTTTCTTTGTGTCCCATATTTCAACCCCCAGCTTATCTCTCTTGTCTAGAATTTTGCTATAGGCTGCAAGGAGAAGCCAAGCCACATTTTCCATGTTTACTTTGGAAATTTCTTCAGCTAAAAGCCCAGGATCACCAATTTCAATTTCTGCCTTCCACAAAACACCAGGAATTAATCTTGCTAAGTTCTTTGCAACTTTAAAACATGGATTGCCTTTCCTTCAGTTTCCAATAATAGTTTCACCATTTACTTCTAAGGTCTCAAAAAAGTCTCTTTAGGTTTCATATCCCTATCTTCAGTCTCTTCAAATCTATTTAGGCCTTTTCCATCAATCATCTCACAATTCCTCCAAACAATACCCCTTATCCATGTATAAAATCATTCCAGTACTTTGGTAATTGCAAAAGCACAACCCCACTTTCTGTAACCAAATTCTGTATTAATTAGCCAATTGGGTGCTGAAGCAAAATACCAGAAATCAGTTGGTTTTTATAAAGGGTATTTCTTTGGGATAGAAACTTTCAGTTACCAGCTCATAGTGTAAGTTACATCCCTCAGCAAAGTCTTTTGCCATGTGTTACAGCAAGATGGCTGCTGACATCTGCCAGGGTTCAGGCTTCCTGGGTTCTTCTCTTCTCAGAGCTCATTTCTCTCTGGGCTCTTCTCCTCTGTTTTGCCCACAAGACCAGCTGGTGACTTTCAGGTGACCAGCTCTGTCTCTCTCCCTGGAGCTTGATTCTTTCCAGGCTCAGCTACTCTGCTCCTCTGTGTGCTTACTTTCTGGGCTCCAGCTCAAAACTCCAGCACAAAACTCCAACTAACTCCTCTGCTCTGCTGGGCAGTTTTGGCCTCCCTTTACCCTTGGTGGTTGGGGACTCAATATCCTAGTGACATGGCCCAATGAAACCCTAATCACAATTTAATAATACCCAAGTACAGACCACTTTACAAACATAGTCCAATATATAATTTTGGAATTCATAAACCATATCAAACTGCTACAGATATCATTGGAACATTAAATATTTCCTTTACTGAAAGTAGTCCTGGGGTGAAATATAATTTATAAGAGAAAAAAATTTCTATTCAGTTGGCCACCTTTATGACAATGCTTATAAAAAGTCATGGGTACTTGAATCTTTATGTGCTTGTCAAATAATTAAGAAAAATAAGTATTATGTATACCTCAAACATTAAATTGCATTGAACATTTAAAATGGTCTATTTTTCTGTGTGAATGAGAATAACCCAAACTATAGAGCCTTATGCATTGAATACTGTTTCATTTTTACATTCCTCTCACATATATTTGCATCCTGAAGAACTAAATATACAAACTTGAAAAAATATCTCCTTGAAATATAATATGGATGCAGATCAAGTACCATCAAATGAACAGTATTCTCAGATGACCCACTCATGCTCCCTTCTAGTTACTTCTCCCCACTCCCAAGGATAACAATTAACCTGTATTATAATTGCATCAAATAGTTTTGTCTGTTTTTGTATATAGTGTCATATATTGTGCACCCAAGTAATGATAATTTTAAGTAACTTTTTCTTACTAATGTAATATGCAATGAGCATTTAAAAAGTGGGAAATCCATCTAATTTTAATTAGTTTTAAGATTGTACATATGTCTCTAGGCAATTTATTTCATCAAGTTTATAAGCTGTTTAGAGGTCCTGCATTAAAAAAATATTTCCCATTATTTTGTGAGAATTCTATTAACATTTTAGTCTGATCATTTTATTATTTTTTATTATTTATCTGTCTTCTAAAAATTTAATTCTTAGACATCTCCAGGTGCCTTAAAATCTTTAATGAATCTACAGTAAGAATAGAAATATAAGGATAAGACAAATGTAATTTATTTTCCAGTTGGTGTGCTTACAGGGAGCTGATGACCATTAGGTAAATAGTTGTGGGTGCCAGTGCTGCCCATGTAAGGACAGCTGTCATTGTTCAGAGCCTTATTTTTGGCCCTGCTCTCAAGAATGGGTTTGCATCCAAGACTAGGGGTGAAGAGCCAAAGTTTTATTGTTTATACTGACCCCATTATGAGCATAAGTTCAATTAAGAAACAGTCCATCCATCTCATAAACTAAAAGTAAGTACAGTAATCTCTATCCATTGAAAGACACCATGTTGATTAGTGGTATAAATACCAGGCTTACTCAAAGGTAACTTCTACCTATGATTATAGACAATAAAATCTGAAAACTGTGTCCTGAACATGATCCAGGATTGCCCTGAGATAGACTTTTTTCTTTCTTTTTAAAGAAGCTTTAGAATACATAAATGTTATCTCAAAAATATAGGAAATTTCCCTGTACTCTAACCCCTCCCTCTCCAAACTTTCTTCCATTAACAATATCTTTCATTCGTGTGGTAAATTATTTACAATTGATGAACACATATTTAAGCATTTCTACTTGGTTTTGGTACATGGTTTACTTAATGGTTTACACTTCACACCACGCAATTTTATCAGTTTTGACAAAATGTATAATGGACTGTGTCTGTCATCACAACATCATGCAGAACAATTCCAATGTCTAAAACAATTCCCCATGTTACACCTATTCTTCCCTATCTCTCCCCTAAGAACCTCTGTTGACCACAGTCTTTATATCAAAATTTCATGTTCTTCCATTACTAGAATAATATGTCTATTTTGGCCCATATTTGCATTCTCCCCCTTATGTGTGTTCATTCCTCTGTATTGAGGATTTGTATATAGTGATACCCACTCTGCTTCTGATTGAGAAGGAGCTTTGATCCCATGCAAAAGATGGATAGAACTGTCTTGCTTGCAGTTGTAGATGCTGTCTGCTTTTTGGGATGGACATTGTCCATCATCATCCTTTTGTCAGTTGTCTTGGGTGAGTCTGATGAACAGGAGAGTAGGTGTTGGCTGCAACTCTCCTGAGATTCAGGGCTCAACAGGCATATGAACACTCTGAAGGTTTAAGTCTCTGGACAGATATTTAATGGGTATAGTGATAATTATAGGTTCACATAAAAGGGGAAGAAGAACCATGTATAAGAAAATTATAAGTGAGTCCAACTTTTATAGGTTACCATATATTCTAAGGTAAGACCTACCAATTGGGTGCTGATTATCTGGGGTTGTCTCCCTGCCTATTGTTCTGTATGTCTCTAGAGTCCTCAGGAGCACCCCTGTTTGAGACTCTGTTTACTGTGGTAGTCAATGAGATCCTCTTGAGATGTGCATAACCATAACCTCCGGAGTGACCTCCCAACTCACTTTGAAATCTCTTGAGATAGACCTTTTTTCTCTTTCTCCTGAGGAGTAAGTGTAAATTTTAATTATTTTCACTTCAAGAAAAATTTAGTTGCATCAACAAAATTTAAGAGGAAATCAGAAGAGAGTTAATGTATATATGTGTGCCTCTGTGTGCATATCCCTTCTTTTGTTTGCTTTTAAAGAGGGAAAACTGACCCCACCAGACCTGCAGGTAGCTCAGCCCTCATTTCCTTCTACCAGATGATCTGAAGGATTCACAGCTGGAAGAGAGGGAGTGACTGTCCCCATGAAATGTTTCCTGGGAAAAAGTTCCAGCCATTCTTAGCATAGACTTGGGCCAGCTTATCACCATTGTGAATATTAGAGCTCCTGTAACTTTTCAGAAGAGTCCAAATCTAGAAAGAGGTGACTCTGAATCATAGGTAGGAACCAATACCACAAATAAGGATTTTTGAAAAAACTTTTCAGAATTATTTAGGTAGATTACCTTCTGTTGATTACAGTCCAACTACATGATATTGTTGTGAAATAAAATCATACCATAAAGGTAAAAACAGGCCATGAAACCCCAGTAAGAGTTGTTTGTGTGCCAAATTACAGACTATCCAACAGTTCACATAAGGTGGTTTCTCAATAAAAAGTGTGAGAGATAAAAGGAGAAAGGAAGGAAGGAAAAATATGGAGGGAGGGAAAAAGAGGGAGAGCGGATGAGGTGGCATTATTGAAACCTGACAAGAAACAATTTAGGAAATATTAGTTAATAAGAATATCTGGTTAGAAAGAATGGACAAATGCATAAAAAATGCAAAATCCTTGCACAGATTAATGCAGTGTTAAACACATTAGAATACACAGGCCTAGTAATACTTTGGTAGTGTTATTAATATAATTCTCCAAGCACTTTTTAAAAATACACAGAGACCAATTCAGGAGTACTCTGGAGAAAAATACAAATTCTTTAAAGGGGTAGGGCAAGGAGAGGATGGTATAATCTCAGGGCAGCTCACCCCCAACATACAAAGCTGAAACTATATTTGGTAATTCCTGTCAATCTGTCAGCAAAAACTTTTGTAAGTATGTTGACTAGTATTGAGAGGGTTGCCTTCAAATATGATCTTACAGCTATCTCTAAAATAATCTTTTTGAAACACTTATATTATCAACCCTGTAATATATTGATATATTGACATTTCTTTCCCCAAATAAAAGAAAATTAGCAGTGTGGTAAAGGGGAAAGAGACATAGCTTATGCTTTAAAGCAAATGTGAACCCTCTTTGGATTCTTTTCACACAAAAGGATACAGTCTCTTTTAAATAAAATAATACTTCCTTAAAATTCTGCCAACAAAATTTCTTTATATGATTGAAAAATAGGAATTTTGTAAAAAGAAATATACTTTATTAAAATGACCTATTTTAAACAGCAATTATTTTTCATATAAAGAATTTCTAAACATCCATTCAGAAAATAAAAACAGATAATACTGAATACAAAGCACACAAGGCATGTTTGCAAAGGATCAAACTGTTTCATTCCCAGGAAAAGAATACATCTAGTACATTAAAGTACATGTTTTAATCTTTTACAACTCAAAGATATTGCTTTTATTCTCTGATGGCAAGTTATTTATGCATAAAGTCACTCCAGCAGCAGAAGGCCAAACGGACTAGAAATGGATCATGTTATATTCATTCCACATTTCCCCTAAATTCAAAGTTCTGAGACATGAGGACATGGCCTACATCCCAAACCCTTAACATCAGCATGGAATGCAGGCTGTGGAGATGTGGAAGGGGAGAATTATGGCATTCAATCCTTTCAAAAAAGTTCCAATAGATCTTCCATGTTTAAATTTTCCCTCAGAACCAGACTGACACCTAACCATTTACCAACTTTGCCAAATCCATCAGCAAGTAGAATTTAGCAGTTTGGCATTATTTATGAATTCCAAAAATAGATATTGAATTATGTTTGTAAGTTGGTCTCTTCCTCTGGGCATATTAGATTTAATTGGATTCAGAGATTTCACTTGTACTTGATTAAATAATGATTAAGGCTTTGATTGGCCCTCATCAGTAGGACATTGAGTCCCCAGCCCCTTGGTGGAAAGCATTGAGATAGACTTTTTAAATATAAAATACAAAATTCTTGAACACTCAGCCCAGGGTATTGGGACACAAATTTTCCTTATGATACAGTACCTCTTTGCTCTTCATCATGAATCCTACCCTATTTATTTCCTGTTCTCTTCATCTTTGCAAGTTTATCATCCTTTTCACTAAAACCCTTTTGGATGTATCAGATAATATGGGCAGAAAGAAAGAGTACTCTGTTTAGATGTTACTCCTAGGTAGTATCTCACCCTTAGATTTCTCTCCTTCTAGTTTTTCTTATTTCAGGAAGTGCTCCAGTGAGTTGCATCCTGGTTAACACCTTACCTTTTCTTCAGCTCCATGACATGAACAGCCAAAATAAGGTAAAAAGGCTGATGAGTTGTAAATAAATTTTCTCCAACCATGCAATTTCCATTAAGATCAGAAAAGGTGCCTTGTATAATTTCAAACTTTTTAAATTTACTGAGACCTGTCTTGAGACCAAACATATGGTCTATCCTGGAGAAGAATCAGTGAGCACTTGAGAAGAATTTATATCCTGCTGTTTTGGGGTATAATTTTCTATAAATGTCTATGAGGTCTATTTCATTCATCATTTTATTCATGCTCTCTGTTTCCTTATTTATCTTCTGTCCAGATGTTCTATCCAATGCAGAGTGGTGTAGTGAAGTGTCCAACTATTATTGTTGAGACAGCTATTTCTCTCTTCAGTTTTAACAGTATGCCTCATATATTTTGGTGCACCCTGGTTAGGTGCATATATATTTATAATTGTTATTTCTTCCTGGTTAATTGCTCCTTTAAGTAATCCATAATGGCCTTCTTCATCTCTTATAAGTTTTGCATTTAAAATCTAATTTGTCTGATATTAGTATTACTACTCCAGATCTTTTTGGCTACAATTTGTGTGGAATATCTTTTCCCAACCTTTAACTTTCAGCCTGATTGTGTCCTTGCATCTAAGTTGAGTCTCTTGTAGACAACATATAGATGGCTCATAATTTTTATTCATTCTGTCAGTCTATGTCTTTTGATTGGGCAATTCAAGCCATTAATGTTCAATGTTACTAATGTAAAGGCATTACATACTTCATCTATTTTATCTTTGGCTTTCCACTTTCATATCTTACTTTTCTCTGTCTTTTAACCTTTTAAGTTACCCTTACTAATAATCTTTATTTCTATATACTTTTCCAAGTCTCTTGCCCCTGATTTTTTCATTTGAGGCTGTAGCAGTACCTTTAATATGTGTTGTAAATATGGTCTTTTGTTAACATACTCTCTCCGTTTTTGTCTGTGAAGACTTTAAACTCACTCTGATATTTTTGAAGGACATTTTTTCTGGATAAAGAAATCTTGTCTGGCAATTTTTTTCTTTCAGTACCTTGAATATATCATACCCCTTTCTTTTCAACTCCATAGTTTCTGATGAGTGATCAGCACTTAGTTTTATTGAGCTTGGCTTGTATGCGATGCATTACCATTCTCTTGCTGGATTCAGAATCCTCTCCTAATAGCTGGCATTTGACATTTTGAAAAGTAGGCATCTCTGAGTAGGTCTGTTAAGATTTATTCTGTTTGGGGTGCATTGCTCTTCTTGGATATCATTATTTATGTCTTTCATAAGGGTTGGAAAATTTCAGATATTATAACCTCAAATATTCTTTCTGCCCCTTTCCCATTCTCTTCTCCTTCTGGGACACCTATAACATATTTTTGTACACTTTGCACTGTCATTCTTTTCCCTTGGAACCTGTTCAATTTTTTTCCTTTCTTTTCTTTTTCTCCTTTCCTATATTTTCCAGTTCAGAATCTCTGTCTTCTAATGCACTAATTCTGTCCTCAGCCAATTCAAATCTGCTGTTATATTCCTCTTATGTATTTTTCACCTCACCCATTGTGTCTTTCATTCCCATATCTCTGTTACTGCTATTTGAAGGGTTTCAACTTATTCCTTATGCTCACAGTCTTTGGAATATCTTTTATCTGTTTAGCCATATTTTCCTTCAAATCCTTGAATGGATTTTGGATATTTGTGACCACCATTGATTAGTTTCCTTAAATCCTTAAATTAGCTTCTTATCATGATTTTTATTTTTTCCTTTGGCTGGGCTTTATATTCCTGATTCTTCATATCACTTGTATTTTTTTGCTGGTGTCTAAGCATTTGATTATATTGGTGAATTTACTCTGATAGTCAAACTATCTTTTTCCTAGTGGTTTTGTTTCATGGCTCCTCATTGATTCTTGGTTCAACTTATTCTAAATCTTTAAAATTGTCAAACTTAAGTTATCAAAACAAGGGCAGGGACCTGCTAAAGGGATGTACACCAGATTCAAGGGGTCTGGAACTCCATAAAGCTTTTTTACTTCTTGCAGTTTCCCATCCTGCCAACAGATGGTTCTCTACAAAATTCTTTCCATGGAAAGTAATGCTAAGTACAATATCACATAAAAATCTTTTATAGGCATGTAGTTTGTCTTGAGGCAAAGTTCCCCTCTGGCTGTAACCCTGTGAAACTTAAAAATCAAATTATATGCTTCCAATATACAAAGGAGGAACAGATATAGGAAAAACATTTGCATTAACATAAGGAAAAAAATGGAAGGAAAATGGGCACCACTGGTTCCAGAGACTTTCAAACACTTGCAGGGCATACTCCATTAGATTTCAAAGTCTGAGAGTCATCTACAGAATGATGTCTTTTCCTCCTCAGGTCCTCTTGTGTCCCACTGCTTCCATGGGCTTGACAAAAGGCTGCATTCTAATTTAAATGTTATCCTCTGGGGGCTTAATTTCTGGAATCTTGGAATTTCCCAAATCATCAATTTCTGTTTTCTTTGTGCCCAGCAGTTCAGTTCTTAGTTTATCTCTTTCCCCTCGCATTTTTTTATAAGCTATAAGGAGAATCCAGGCTGCATTTTCCACATTTAATATGGAAATCTCCTCAACTAAATGTCCAAGCTTATCATTTTCAATTTCTGCCTTCCAACTAATATCAGGAGTCAATTTTGCCAAGTTTTCTGCAACTTTAAACAAGAGTTGACTTTCCACCAGTTTCCATTAATAGGTTCACCATTTCCAATAAAATGTTATCATCTTTAGCATACATACTTTAACCAATAGTCTTTTCAAAGAAATCTAGGCATTTTTGATCAGGCATCTCACAATTCCTCCAAAAATACCCCTTACCCATTTATAAAGCCTTTCCAACATCTTTGATAATTGCAAGCAATGACACCCATTTCTCCAGGTACCAATTGTTGTTTTAGTTTGCCAAAGGGCTGCCAATGCCAAGTACCAGAAATGGGTTGGCTTTTATTTAGGGTATTTATTTGGGGTAAATTTTATAGATCAGAGGTCATGAAATATCCACCTCAAGGCACCATCAGTGGGAATTTATCTCAAAGTCAACTATTGTTGATCTTGTTTTCTGGCCACATGTAACCAAGATGTCCACCAATCTCTGCCAAGGTCTCTGCTTTCCTCTCCAGGCCCACCATCTCTTGAAGCACAGCTCCAGGATCACAGCTTTAAGCAATCAGGCCTCCTACATCAGTCTCAGCTGCTCCCCTTTCTTATGGATTTCAGCTGCATGTTATCAGGCCTATGGCTCACCTCTCCATGAAATTCAGCTCTTTGAGACTTTCATGGGCTCCTCACTTTGCAGCTGAGCTATGGGTAAAATTGGAGTCCTTTCTCTCACATTGCAGGATCAAATATAGTGACTCCCTTTTCCTGCATGTATGTCTCTCTCTGTCTGTTTTTATCAGTCCCAGCAAGAAGGCAGAGACTCAAATTGAGTCATGCCTCACTGTCATAATCCAGGCAATAGGGTCTCACCCACACATGAATGGATTAGTTCCTTTTTGGGATTGATAAAAGAACTTCAAACTGTCACAGGAATTAATGAACAAAGAAACAATAAATAACAAGAGCATCAGGAGCAGCACCAACCAAAAACTTCAGGGGAAATGTCAGAATCCAGATATGCTGCAATATATGGTCTAAAATGAAAAATTTCCAAAATACATGAAGTGACTCATATGCAGGAAAAACATAGTCAAGAGAAACTGTCTCTAAATATCCTCACACTTGGAATTAGCAGAGTTCAAAGCAGTAATTATAAATATGCTTGAGAAACTAAAGTAAATCTTGTTAATTAATGAAATAAAGTAGGGCTACAATGAAGGAACAAAATGAAACTCACAAAATGGAGATAGAAATGATATAAAAAGAGCAAATTGAAATTTTAGTCAAAAATGAAAAACAATTATGGGTGTGAAATATCCAGTAGAAAACCTCAAGTTTCAAGACGGCAAAAGAATTAATCTGAGTACTTATAGGTAGATTAATTTATCTCCTGTCACTATCAGTAAAAAAGAAAAATTATTTGAATAAACCTCAGAAACCTATAATATAACATCAAATATACCAATATATGTGTAATGGTACACCCAGAAGGAGTGATGGAAAAGGTCATAATATATATTTAAAGAAATAATGACTGAAAATTTCTCAAATGCAATGAAAAACATTAATCTACACATCCAAACCTCAACAAACCCAAATAGGATAAATGTAAATAGATACACACCTGGACACATCACAATCAAACTGTGAAAGCCAAAGATAAAGAGAAAATCTAGAAAACAACAAAGGAAAAGAATTATTTACATAGAAGGAAGCAAAACTATGATTAATGGCTGGATGCCATGAGGAAGTGTGCTGACATAGTCAAAGTTCTGAAAGAAATGCCTTGGCCAAGAATTGTATATCCAGCAAAGCTAACCTTCAAAAAGGAAAGTAAAATAAAGACAATTTCAGATAAACAAAGACTGAGAGAATATGTACATAGCATACATTCCTTACGGGAAATACTAAAGGATGTACTTAAGGCTGAAAAGAAATTATTCCAGGCTTTTGCTCAAATCTTTAGGAAGAAATATAGAGCATTGAAAAAAAAATAATGTGGATTAATATAATAGAATCTTTAGTTACATATTTTCTTATTTATTACTTGCTTTAAGGTATGTGATATTCTATAAAGCAATAATTATAACATTGGTTTGACATTTTTAACATCTATATATGCAATATATGACAATAAGAGCAAAACAGAAAGGAGGAGTAAATGATATATTGAAGCAAATCTGTCATTTTTCTTGCATTAAATAAACATTAATCTGAAGTATATTATAATAAATTAAGATGTGTTTTGCAATCCTTAGATTACAATTATTACAAGATAACATCAAATTAGCATCTTATAAATATCTTGGCAGCAGTGTAGAAGATAACTTTGAAGGATTGTAGTCTAAAGGAAAAGGAACCACTTGGAAGGTGGTGTCAGATATCCAGGAAATAAGCAATGAAAACCTTGGCTAAGACTAGGGTAACAGGAAAAATAAGCAGGGCTAAATTAAGAAAATCTATTTAGGAAGTAGAATTCACAGGTCTCCATTACTAATTATATCTAAGGGTACAAGAGGGATGTGTCAAGGAATCCTTTCAGGTTTCTGTCTTAAACAATAGGCAGATAGTGGTAACATTCCTTGTGATTAGAAAGAGGGGAAGAACTTTGGAGGAATAGGTTTAGTTTGAGGTACCTATGATATTCCTGTTGGAATTTCAGATGTGGAACTCAGATGAGTAGTCTGGACTACATGTGAAGAGTTGTAACTTACTGACTGATTGATTGAGTTTAAACCATAGTTCTGGATGAAGTCACTCATTGAGAGTGCAGGGGAAAGGGTAGGAGATTGTACTTTGGAACATCAATATATAAGGGATAAGTATAGATAGAGCTATCTGAGAAACAATAAACAGAGAGTTAAGAGTGATAGCAAAAGATGATGTCAAGTAGGATCAAGTAGGTAAGAGAATATTATCAAATCAACATAAAACCCTGGAAAATCAGAAAAAAAATAAGGTCAGGAATGATAAGAAAAGGAAACTATCCACTATATTGTAGAATTTGAATGTAACTGGTAACTATAACAGAGAATTTTAGTGCAGTGATTGGCTGAGGTGTAGTAAGCCACATTAAGATGGTTTAAATTAGGGACTGGGATGTAGGGACAGGGAATGTGCTTGACTCTTCCAGGAAGCTTAACTCTGAAAGGAGAGAGAGAGGTTTAGTTTAGTTTTAGAGAATCACATGGGTTCAGAGAGGCGGTTTCCTCAGTGATGGATGAGACATAGAGGGGAGACCATGCTTATGTGCAAAAGGGAAGCCAGACAAAGGGACTTGGTGACATCAAAGGAGATGGAGCATGATTGTTGAAGAGGCAGGAGGACAAGTGTAAAATTTATTCACTGCAAATCATCCAGCAAATTTTTCTCAAATTTGTTTATTGTTCAATGATCTGTCATAGTCTTAAGACACAACTTTTAGGATTCATTCAGTAAAATCTGTAGGGACCAGATTTTACATGTTTTTGCATTCCCTACTCTAATATGTTGGACAGTTTTTATTTCACATAAGTGTTCTTATGGTAAATAATCAACAATGTGCTATTGCTTACCAGAAATACAAGTTGAAGCTCACTTTAGCTCTTTATAAAGTAACCTGAATGCTGAACTCCAGCCTTATCTCCTTCTGCTTCCACCACAGCTGCTTTCTACAGTCAGGATGCTGTATTCATTTGTCCATGAAATGTCTTGTTCAACCTAGTGCTTCTGACCTGCTCCCACCCCATCACAACCTCACCCTCCCTTTACATATAGGGAGGCTATGAATGAAACCCACAACTGTTATAGCCTACAAGGCTCCTTGAGAATTTCTTTTTGCGTATTTCTCATTTTGAATATTCAACCCTCTTCCCCATGCTCAGTTTTGTTCCTTCAAAAGGCTAAGTGCCTTTTCCACCTCATGGCATTGCCTTTGCTTTGACTTTTGCCTGGAGTGCTTTCTCCTTAGTACTTTGCATGGCTGGCTCCTTCTCATTCTTCAGGTCTCAGTCTGCTTGTCATGTCATTGCTGAGATAAAATTAAACCTGTGTAAAGTAGATCCCCACACATATATTAGTGAATATAAAAGTCTTTTTAATTCTTACCCTGCATTGACAATAATGTATATTTATTTTATCCAGTTACTTGTTTATTGTCCTCCCTTTATTCCAATTTTCCTGAGGGATAGAACCTGATCTGTTTTGACTCCATTTCACTTCCAGAGTCTAGTACATTGCTTGTAAATATTTTGCAAACACACTCCAAATTCTTTTGGAATAATGAATGAATGAATGAACAGACCCTCCATTGCTTCATAAGCCAGCTTAAATGTTAACTCCATATTGAATTGTAATATTATTATATGTAATAATGCTCACATTGTTCAATTTGTTAAATAATTTAACTCAATTAATGAGGCCCAACATTCACCTCCTATATTTCATACACTATTTATATGCCAGGTCACTTATTTTGTTTTTAATCATGTTGGTGTCTTCCTTTTTTCCTTGTAGTAACATATATGTACCATAAAATTGGCCATTTTATCCATAAGTTTACAATTTAATACCATTGATTGTTTTTACAATATCTTGATAACATCACCACCTCCCAATATCAAAATTTTTCATCAATGAAACCAGAAATTCTTTAAGCAATAACTATCTATTTCCCCTTACCCTGGCCCATGGTAACCTCCAGTTTATTTCCTGTATCTATGAATTTTCTTTTCTAGATATTTCATATAAGTGTAATCATACAGTATTTATACTTTGAATTTGGCTAATTTCACTTAGCATGGTGTTTTCAATGTTCATACCTGTTACATCATGTATCATGACTACATTCAGTTTTATGGCTGAATATGAGTTCAAATTTTATAACTTGTTTGAATCTTCAGGGCCTTCTCAGGCATGGTCTTACAGATACCACTTTGTACATCCAAATTTATGAGTTTTTGGGTCACTTGTTAAATGAACTGGAGTAGCCCACCAAAATGAAGAATATCTTTCCTTGGAAATCCATAGAAGTTAACTAGGCATTGTGCCTCATTTTTGGCTGTAGGAAGGGGCATATACAACAGCTTATCCTTTATCTTAGAATGGATATCTTGATGTCCCACAGCAATGGATGACTAGATATTTCACCGAGGTGAAATGACCCCTGAATTCTTGTTGGATTTATTTCACATCTTTTGACATGCAAATATCTTACCAATAAGACTATAGGAGTTGCTATAATTTTATCACTGGATCCAGTCAGCATAGTGTCATCAATGTAATGGACCAGTGTGTTGTCTTATGGAAAAGTTATAACAGTTCCTACAGACTAGATTATGAAATAGGGTGGGAGAGTTGATATATTCCTGAAGTAGGACACTGAAAGTGTATTGCTGTTCTTGTCAGCTGAAGGGAAACTGCTTCTTGTGGTTTTTACTAATAGGAATCAGGGAAACTTCACCAAATCATTAGCTACATGCTAGGTACCAGTGAATGTGTTATTTGTTCAAGCAGTGACATGAATGATCCTCATTGTGGAGGTGTGAGAAACTACATAGTATTTTCAGTGACTTCCAAGGGGAAGTGTGAGAGTGGAGACACCATAAGGAATGGATGGGGAGTTATACATCTTCTCTTCTGCTCTTTGCATCTTTCCCTGTAGTTATTGACAAAATTGAAACATCTCTTTTTTCATCTTGTAACTTTGAAGAGAACCAGTGGAATTTTTTCTGTGAGGACTTTTAAAAATATGTGACAAGACAATTATTTACAACTTAAACTGAATGTAAAATTTTCATCTATTTCACTTCTTTCCCTACCTAGTTCAAGGATGTAGTTGGGCTATGCAAAGCAGAAGCTGCCATAAATATATGACTCTTCAGATTAGTTTCATAATCAGCTCATTGAAGTGGTCACACCAAGTGAACTGGAGACTGAGGGGAAGGTGGGTTGGAGTGGGAAAGAAGAGTACTAGATGTTGGGAAACCACAAGGCCCTACTTATTGTTAATGTCCTGGAGTAGGTGGCAACAATTTAGAGGGAAATGGTGGACTTAGGGAGCTAAATCTGCTAATGGTACTCTTGGCCTTGTCAAGCTGCCTGGACTTAAGTAGGGGATGGAAGCAGCAGAGTTAATGCTTCAGGAAAAATGGTGTGTTAAGCCTCTTTTCCAAAGCCTTGGTACTTCATTATATCCTGGAGAAAACTGCAGAACCATAGACATTAGGGTGTATTCTAAGAAGTAATTATGTTAGGTTTTCTACCATTTGTTAGCAGGCACATCCAACATGGAGTTTCATGTACTTAAAACACATAAAAAATTCTTGTTGCACATACAATTTTATGTCTAGATTCATCCCTATAAATATCTATCTTTAATTCATCCTTTCAGTGAAATAAGATTTACTGTATATGGTCTATATGTCAGATGCTATGCCAGATGTATATAGGAGATCACAGCTGTATACCTTACAAAATCAGGCAGGTTAAATAAAATTACAAAATCAGGTAGGTTAAAAAGAATTACTGATTTGTTAAGGCATTCTTCAATGTAAAACAAATTCAGAAAATTGGGAGCATTAATTATTAATGTTGTTTTTTCCTAAATAAAAGTCTGGCCTTTCCTCCTGTAGGGTGGCACAACACTGTTGAACAACCTACACAAAGAATCATTGTCTGAGCAAGGCTTAAATCTATAACAATCTTGAAGCAATCTGTACATTTTACATCCATAAAGTAAGAATTTGGACTTTGAACTAACTGTTTCCTTTTATTTTTTCCTTTTCCTCTTCCAAGAATGGATGCAGCAAATCTCTAGCCAAAGGCATGTTGATGCTCAGTCAAGCCCAGCCTTTCAGATCTGAGGTTCATGTCAGATGCTTGGGAAAATGAAATGACCTATGAGAATTTCCCTCACATTTTGGGGAGAAACAGGCCATGACAAAAATTGTTTTAGTTATATTTTTGCTTTATAGCAAATGAACCCCAAAAGTAGAGGTTTCAAACAACATTTACAACATTTACTCACAACTTTTCATATTAGCAATTTGAACTTCTTCTAGTATGGCCTAGGCTCAGTTGCCCCTAACTGTACTTACTCATGTATCTGCAATCCACTGTCTTAGCAGGTGGCCCCAAGGAAAAATACAGAGGATTGATGTAAGCAGAGAACAATGGACTTTTACTTGATTGCACACCTAAACCTCCCAGAGAGGTGATCTCAGAGGTCCTGAGCTCAGTCATTTTTTTGTGAGAACAGTCATAACCCTGTTCCATAGGCCCCAAAGGGAAATACATGAAGGGGCTAAGGACATTCACAATAACATTTCCTGGGTCTCAGAGTCAGTAGATGAAATAACAGTGGCCAAGATTCCACTTTTAAGTGATGACATTTCCAGGAACCATATAACACAATCCCATTCTACTATTCTACAAGATATCTATGATAGATGTTTCCTTTGGAAGAGTCACCATACATTTGTTGATTCAACAAATGTATTTCAAGTATCCACTATGTGCCAGACATTGTCATATTTTCTGGAACTGTAAAGATGAGTTAAAACTGGTCTTTACCCCCAGTTGCTACATTCTATTTGGAGGAGACAGAGTTGTTACTGAAAATCTACCATTAATCATGATTAATGTACCAGTGAGGGATAATTGGGTTCTCAGAAAATATTTAGCAGGAAAATAACTTAGTTAGGTCATGCTCAGTATACTGTGAACTAAGTATAACAAATCAGCAAACATTCACAATGCCTTATTCTGTACCAGCCACTCACTGTTTTCAGTGTTCACATGTATTAGCCTATTTTATCCCACCTACAACACTATGAAATTGATAGAGCACTCCCTATTTTACTGATGAGGGAAGCAAGGCATGGGAAGGTCAGCTGAATTGTCTATCATCATATTACCAGAAAGGGGTGGAGCTGGGCCTGAAATACAGGAGCCCAACTCTCTTAAACACCATGAGTCTCTGAGGCAGGATGAGACAGTGAAGGGGAGAGAGAAAACCTTCCCATCAGAGGGAACAGCATCTATGAAGACTCAGAGTTAAAGGGAACTGAGAGTGGTTCTGAGTGGGCATTTTGTGACCAGGGCTGGAGAAACAGGTTTCAAACGGAGTCAAATGAGAGGTTTAGGAAAAAGCAAGAGTTGATCATAGTTATCAGTTACTGCTCTCCAGTTACTCTCCCTCAATGTGTGGCCACTTCTTTGAGAGCAGGGAGAAGTTTCAGTTCATTTTTATTATAAAATCTGTCTCCCCACCACCAATTCCCTGCTTCAACAATTATCATGCATTTCTTGCTGCCATGTTTAGGGTCAAACTGAGCACATAGAACTGAGTTATGTCAATGGTGATGTCACACAAGTGTTACTGGAAGCCTTGGTGTTCATTCTGCTCCTATTTGCTCTTCCATCAGGTTGACAATATGAAATCTGCCTTGTAAGCAAATTTGGCTACCAGCTGATGGATATTCAGGACTAAATCAGAGTCTCCAACTCAGGAGAGGTTGGGAAACTATCTACAACTAAAAAGATGGATAACAATCCTTCAGAAGCTGTTCTTGGTTCACATCCACCCAGACAAGATGAAACAGTGATCAGGAGTGAAGAGGCCTTTAAGCCTTTAGGTAAGGATGGAAGGAAAATGTCCTATGATTGATTAGAGTTGGATTGTGATAAGTATGATATCTCCTGGGTCAGATTTCCCCTGATTGCTCTTGGACTGTTTTCTCCATAGGACAAAGGAAAGAAAATTAAGGATTTGGAGTGAAAGGATGGATCCCACTGAGTCTTTCCCTGAAGAAGTACTTTCCATCATTTTGTAAACAACTAAAATAGGAATGGATAAATGAAGGGTGAATGAGCAAAGACAAAAATTCTATGTTGAGTGTGAAGGGCTTTCCATAATAGGCAAAGGCTAATTACCCAATTGTCAAGTCTGAAATCTAACTGCTTTATACACATGGAAAAGGAAGAACTAAATAGGCAACTGGAATAGAGGGGTGTGAGCCTTGGAAAGAATGGTTAGGAGATTCATATTTAATTTTTAATACATTTTCTATTTAGAATGAATGCATCTTTGGAGGAATTAATAACATGAAATTGATCAGGATATTATGGGAGTGGGTATCATGATGTTCATTCTAGAGGTCTCTCTATTTTTAAGCCCTACTGCCCCATCCTGAGATCAGGCACTTCTCTATCTTCTACCCACATCTTGAAAAGAGCTTAAGAGTCTATAAGAGTATAACCTCAACTCAGGTCCACAGTTTTAATTCCTGCTTTCTCTAAATTGCTCTTCTGCTATAAATCCTAGTTGTGTACTCTTTCCCCAGTCAGTTTGCCCCCTGCCCCACTCCTTCTCCAATTCATCCCTGTGCTGGCCTCTAGTGGCTCATCTCTGCTTCTTGTTCCCTATTGGTCCACTTTCTGGCCTCTAACACCCTGCATGGAGGTCCCTCCTCTCTATCCTGTCTCTTGCTGTGTTTCCATGTTTCCCTATGCCCTGCCACCACAAAACTTATGCTTCCATCTTTTTCTTTCTTCATTCTGCACAGTCCTATCCTTTCCTCTTATTCAGAAATTTGTGGCTATCCTTAAGTTAACATCAAATTGATTCCTCAAACCTTAGTTGAGGCTTTTGTCATGGTCATCTGACATCTGAGGTTTGTGAAATCAAAGCTTTCAGACATGGACATCTATTTTCTACCTTCACCTTGAAGGAGATCATTTTACAAGGTAATGTTAAGTGGAGCTTCTCTTCTGAGAAAGACAATTTTAACTTTCTTTTTTTCCTTTGTTATGAGAGGTACAAAGAAGACCTGTAAGAGCCTTGACAAAATATACAAATTCTTTTTCTCTAAATATGATTAATTCTATATTAGCTTTCCTTTAAAATAGATTAAAAATGTGTTACCATGTGTCCTGTTTGAGTGTTACCACTTGAAATTTGGTTAGAAAATTACTTACATAGAAAACTTCTTTCAGAGATTCACATATTACAAAGGTTCAGGAATATGAGGCTATTTCCATGTTCCAAAGGAGAAAATTCAATTGGCATTCAAAAGTAAATGCCAAAATAAGAAGAAAATTAAAACAGAAGAATCTCCAATTATAATCACAAAATCCCATTAGGCATTAGAGCATTTTCAAAGAGTAAAACCCTTGCTATAAGGCAATATTATGATTAGTATAATTATGCACACGACATTGTTCACAGAAGTTTCCCCCAAGGAGGGAGAATAAGCAATGTGATTTCACACATTTGGGGGATGATAAGGATGGAGAAACTTCCAGGGATGCATGAGACCAGAGTGGTGGGTTTGTAGATTTGAACCCCTGGGCCCAGGTCACTCATGTACGTGTCATTCTCGAGGCTTCAAATCAAAAGAAGGTTCTGAGCAGCTTACAGCATCAAAATAATTAAGTCCAAGTTCCAAGCTCAGTTAGCATCCAGGGATATCAGGGAGGCCTCCCTCAGCTTCATCTGAGGAGACCTCAAATTCATCAAGCTACAGACTTTCTTCAGAGATCAGTGTGTCAGCTGTGCCTGTTTTATCAAGGTTAACATGGTAAAAGGGATAGGTGTTGAATGGCAAACCAAAATTAAATTTTCACCCTTGGGAAAACATCCCAGTATTTCAGACTAAGCTCTCCAAAAAGAGCACCATAGAATTTGCTCTCCCACTAGTATAAACAATGCCAAGTTTACTCTACTCTTGGATACCCTCCAGGAGTTGCTGAGGTATGTACCCCTTAGCCCACTGTCTAGGTTAAGGAAGAAAAGAAGCCTTGTGTGGTGTCCATATACTGGTTGGTCACCAGGGAGCAAGGCTTCCACTGTGTGACCTCCTGGCAGCTCTTCCCCTCCTCAGAGGTCATCCTGGAGAACACAGGGTGTGGCAAGAAAGAGAGATTCAGCTGCCACATCTTCTACCAGTAGATGCTGAAGAGGCAGCAGCCACCCTCAGCACTATGCCAATCCAGACAGTGGCACCAATAGTTGCAGCAGAGATTGATGGTGGCCATGAACAAGGAAGTAAAAGAAAGGGAATAAGTCTGTCAGCACTTGCTCTATAAGTTGAAGCAGCAGGAACAGGAGCTGAAGAGGTTAAGAAATGAACTGGTGAAGGTGCACAGGCAGGAGAGCTGGCAAAAGAAACCGAGAGCAACACATTCTCTATGGCAGAGGGAGGAAGTGCTTGATGACATATCCTAAGACACCCTAACTTTGAAAATGCATGGTTTCAGGCTGGGAATTCACACATTTCTTTGAAAATCTCCATTCAGACTACTATAGCCCCTCTCCAATTTAAGAACCTCTAATCCATCCCTTGTAAAGTCACCTAAACCACCCAACTGCATAAGGATCAATAGCCCCAGGAGGACCTGGACAGAAGAAGCCTCAGAACAGCTGACACCATCTCAAGTAAAGAAGCTACCCCATCCCAGTAGAAGATAGTAGAAGCCTTATCTGAAAGCTGAGTTCTATGGAACCCTGACAATGAGCCACATTCTAGGTTGGGAAAAGAGAAATGGGATTTCATTGGAACATGGAAGACTGGGTATGTTCCATGGGAATTCAGTTTCTAAAGAAGAATGAAACTGAGTTTTTGTTTATAAAGACCATACCGTTTTTAAAATAATTTTTATTTTTTTCTTTAAAAATACTTAGATTATATAAATGCTTATTAAAAAATATAGAGGATTCCCATTTGCCCTGCTCCCAACACCATCCCCATTAACAACATCTTTCTTAGTGTGGTACAATTGTTACAATTGATGAACACATTTTGAGTCATTGTCACTAAACATGGATGATAGTTTACATGGTAGTTTACACTCTCTCTCAGAAAAGATAAACAATGGTCTATATCTATCTTTGCAATGTCATTCAGGATGATTCCCAAGTTTCAAAAAATGTCCCCATATTACACCTATTTTCCCTCTCCCTCCTGCCAGAACCTCCAGTGGCCACTGCCTCCACTTCAATGACAAGAGTTCTCCCATTGTTAGAATCACAGTAAGTCTATAGTAGAATAACAGTAAGTCTACTTTAGTCCATCATTCGTTTCCCAATCCTGAGGATTCTGGTATGGTGATGTTCACTTGGCCTCCAACTGAGAGGGTGCTTAGATCTCATAAGGTAGATTGATGGGACTATCTTGCTTGTAGTTGCAGACTCTCTGTGTTCCTTGGGATGATCATTGTCCATCATCATCTCCCTGTTAGATGTCCTCAATGAGTCCAATGTACTGAAGTGTAAGTGTGACAACTCTGTTGAGATTCAGGGCCTAACTGGCACATGGAAAGCACAAAGATTTCAGACTCTTGGACATACACCTGTAAACTCTAATACAAACTATAGTTTCAACTAGAAGGGACAGAAGAGCCATGTGTAGTGAAACCACAACTGAGTCTAACTCTGTCACAAACTGGGGAGCATAAGTTCCAAAGTAGAGTCCAGTGGCAGGATGCCAAACTCCTGGGCTGTCTGTCTTTCCTATAGTGTCTGGATGTCTCCAGAGCACTCAGGAATCCCACTATTTGAGGCAGTATTTACTTTGGCAGCCAATTACATCCTGCTGAGACTTGCATAAGCATAATCTCTGGGATGACTTCCTGACACACATTGAAGTCTTTTAGCCATATAACCTCACTTGTCTTTACCCCTTCCCACTTTTGGTCAAGGTCATTTTCCAATTGTGGTGCTAGTTGGTGTTTGATAATAATCCCTCAGTGTGAGGGAGGCTCATCCCTGAGAGTCATGTCCCACATTGGAGGGAAGGTACTGGATTATATGCTGAGTTTCGCTTAGAGAGAGGCCACACTTGAGCAAAAAGAAAGCTCTCAGAAGATAACTCTTTGGCACCCTATAATACTAAACTAAGTTTCAGTTTCAAAAGTTGAGATTCATAAATACAGTCATCATTTTCAAGTGCCCACAATGGTCCTTTTTCCTTCACTAGATACTGCTCCTGTACTTAGGGGAATCTTGCTGTCCAATTAGACTATGTGGCAGAGATCTCCAGTATGGTAATTCAATATTCTTTTGGTTAGTGTGTGAGTATCCACTCACCTTGGCAATTTCCCATGAACACTTGAACACATTCATATGTTTTATATGTATGCTTTAGGTGAATCTTCTACCATGCATACCCCATCACTGAAACCCCACACCAATGATCCTCCCCTGCCACAGATGTAACACTTCTGTGAACCAAAATTTCTTCAAAAATGAAGCCAACAAAATAACCAAATACAATTAATAAGAAAATGAAATAATAATGATAGTTTTAACAATAACATGATATTTAAAAGTTTTTTAAAAATGGAATAATAAAATTACAAAATTTTAAAAAATCTATAGATATTATACTTTTCTTCACTATAAGATCTGTTATTTGTGTTTATGGTGACATTTTTTTCTGTTCATTCCCCCAGTGTCTTACATTTTTCATTTTGTCTTCAAAGAAATTTTAGTTTACAGAAAATCATGTACAGAATATAGGGGATTCCCATATTACTATGAACCTCTCTCTTTTCCCCTTACTCTATTAATATCATTTTATACATGAATGGTACATTTGTTATAATTGATGTACAAGTATTGAAACTTTGCTACTAATCATGGTCAATGATTTCCAAGAGAACATTCACAATGTTGTAGTTTCAATCACCTACTCACAAATCCCCAGAGTTCATCTGCTCTCTCCTCCAACCCTCCCACCAGGTCCATGGACAGTCCAACCCACTCTTCCCGCCCTATCCCTTCACAGACCTGCACTGCCCAACCCAATAGAATCACTGCACCATTGTCATGCCCATCCACTGCACAACTACATGTTTCCACCTTAGCATAGATTTTGCCCATAAGGGAATAGGCTCACAAACTTCTTCACCCTTTCTGTCTCTGATAAATGTATCTTCCAGACTCTAGCTCTGTGAATCTGCTCAATTTGCTTAATTCCTATCAGTGAGTTGATGTAATATCTTTCCTTCAGTGCCTGTATTGCTTCACTCAACATAAGGTCTGTGAGATTCATCAATGTTTTCTCATGTATTAACACTGCATTCCTTCTTAAAGCTGATTAATATTCCATTGTATGTATATACCACAATTTGTTTATCCATCCATCTGTTGAATCTGTTGATAGACATTTGGGTTATTTCCAATTTTTGGCGATAATGAATAATGCTACTATAAACGTTGCTGTGCATATATCGGTTTGTGTCCCTGCTTTCAATTCTTCTGGGTATATATCGAGGAGCAGGATTGCTGCATCATATGGAAGTTCTATATTTAGGTTCCTGAGGAACAGCCAAACTGTCCTCCACAATGCCTGCAACATTCTACATTCCCATCAGCTGTGGATAAGTGTTCCCATTCCTCCACACACTCTCCAACATTTGTAGTCCTCCGTTTTTAAATAGGCATCAGTCTAATGTGTGTAGTATTGATTTACATTTCCATAATAGCCAGTGATGTTGAACATCTTTTCATTGGCTTTCTATGCATTTGAATCTCTTCTTTGGAGAAGAGTCTATTCAAATTACTTGCCCATTTTTAAATGGTTGTTTTTCTTTTTCTTTTTGAGGTGTAGGATTTCTTTATGTATGCTCGATATTCGATATATGTTTGCCAAATATTTTCTCCCATTGAGTAGGCTATCTTTTCACTTTATTGACAAATTCCTTTGAGGTGCAAAAGTTTTTAATTTTGAAGAGGTCACATTTATCTACTTTTTCCTTCATTGCTCATGCTTTGGTGGTAAAGTTCATGAAACCATCTCCTAGTGCAAGATCTTAAAGATGCTTCCCTACATTATTTTCCAAGATATTTATTGTCTTGGCTCTTATATTTAGATCTTTGATCCATCTTGAGTTAATTTTTGTATAAGATATGAGATGGTGTTCCTCTCCCAATCTTTTGGATATGGATATCCATTTCTCCTGGCACCATTTTTTGAAGAAGTCATTCTCTCCCAGTTGAGTGGGCTTGGTGGACTTATTAAAAATCATTTGACTGTATCTGTGAGGATATATATCAGAACTCTCAATTTTGTTCCATTGGTAAGTAAGTCTGTCCTTGTGCGATTACCATGCTGTTTTGACCATGGTAGCTTTTTAGTATGTTTATAAAGTCAGGTACTGTGACAACCTCTGATTTCATTTTTCTTTTTCAATATGTCTTTGTCTATTCAGGGCCTTTTGTACTTCCAAATACATTTCATAGTTAGCTTTTCCAGTTCAGTAAAATATGCTGTGGTAATTTCTATTGGGATTGTGTTAAACCTGTAAATCAGTTTGGGTAGGATAGACATCTTAATGATGTTTAGTCTTCCTATCCATGGAAAGGGGATATTATTCCATTTATTTAGGTGTTTGATTTCCTTCAAGTATATTGTGTAATTTTCTGTGTACAAGTCATTTACATCTTTAAATTTATTCCTAGGTATTTGATTTTTATAGTTCCTATTGCAAATGAGATTTCTTTTCTTGGTCTCATACTTAAATTGCTCATTATATTATCCTGGAAATTATTGCATAACTATAGGCAGTGGGGGTAACCTAAGAAGAAATAATGTCAAGTTTCCACCATCTGGTAAGCAGGTAACTCTGACATGCAGTTTCATGTATTTAAACACATATGCATACAATTATTTATTGCATATGTAATTTTATGCAAAGATTTGCATGTAAAATATTTATCATTCATTCATCCATTCAGTATTTACTATGTAATTACTACATGTAAGATGTTAGACCAGACACTTGAAAATGAAATGACTAGAAGGTCCCTCAATATTTGGAGTGAAATAGGGTCTGATTCAAAAGTGTTTTAGTTAGGGGAGTGGATAGAGCTCTGTGGTTGAGTGCCCATTTCCCATATAGCAGGTCCTGGGGTCAATCCCTGGTACCTCATTTTTAAAAAAAGAAGAAAGCATTTTATTTATGTTTTGCTATGTAACAAATTAACCCCAAATGTAGAGGCTTATAAACAACATTCATTTACTGCACTCATGACTTTTCAGATTGACAGTTTGAGATTCTTCTGGTCTAGTCCAAGCTCAGCTGCATTCAACTGGACTCACCCACATATCTGAAATCTCCTGCCAGGTCTGCTATCACCAGCTGGTGTAAATCAACTCAATTGCAATAACTTCAACCTTTCTCAGTATGGTCTCTATCATCAAGCAAGCCAGTCAGGACACATTCACATGGGTTTTCAGTCCTCAAAAAGCAAGAAGAGGGCAATGACAGTATACAAGTACTTAGAAATCTCTGCTTTTTCTGGTTTGCTACTGTACCAATGACTAAAAAATAATATTGCTCCTATTTGATGGGTGGAGAAAGTCTCCTGCTCTTGACAAAAGTACCTGTAAAGCTACATTGGAAGGCATAGGGACAGAGAGAAGAAGAATGCATGGTCATTTTTTTGCAAGCAAATATAATAAGAAATGTAATTAAGCATCTTTCAAGAAATGTAAATTGTTCAGTGCAGTGAATTACACAACAGAGTAGGAAATTCTACAAAAATTATGGTCAGGAAGATTTCAACCAGGAAATCATGCTCTAACTAAATTTATAAAATATAAATATAAATGGATGGTTAGGAGGTTGAAATGGCACAAGAGATTCTGGAAACCCAAAGTGTTTGCCTGAGGCCATTGTGCATGGTGCAAGAAAAGTCTGAAGAGGTAGGATGGGTCACTGTGCCATTTTTCTACATCCATTAATAAGTACATATCTTCATTTTTTGGTTGTGTTTTCTAACCATGTGTCCCTGTTGTACATTCTGTAGTCATACAAATCAAGCCACTTTCTTCCTCAGATGACAGATTGCATTGTGTCCTAATTGTCAGGTGACTCCCTACTCACCACCCACAACTTTCTCAAATCCTTCCTAAAATATTTTCCAAAATTTCCCAGTTCTCCATTTCTAAATGGCTTCCATTTAGAATGGAACAAATACAGTGTATTGACTCAAGCAAAGAACAGTGGATTTTTACCAGGAGGTACTCCTAAACCTCTCAGACAGCTTGATCACAGAGGTCCTAAACTCAGTATTTTTTGTGAGGACAATCATAACCCTTTTATAGAGGCCTCAAACAGAAGTACATGGAGGGGCTAAGAACATTCATAACATTTCTTGGGTCTCAGGATCAGTAAGATGGAATAACTTTGGCACCTCCAGCAGCCAGATCACACAATCCCAATCTACTGGATTTCAATGAAAGATATGTCCTTTGGAGGATTTACCATATATTTGCTGAACCTACTATGTGTCAGACACCATCATAATTTCTAGAACTGCAAAGGTGAGGTAGAATTGGTCTTTACCTCAAGTTGCTACAGTCCATTTGGAGGAGACAGATTTGTGACTGAGAGTCTCCCATGAAACATGATGAGTGGTATAATGGGGGAAAATTGCATGCTCTGAATATATTAAACATGAAAATCTAGTTAGGATACACTCAGTATGATGTAACTATAACAATGACAGCAAACATCCACATGTTCTTATTCTGTACCAGCCTTTCAGCATTCAGAATATTTACTTATATTAACCTATTTCATTCCAACTACAACAGTATATGATGAGCAAAGTCTTCCCTAGTTTACAGATCAGGGAAGTAAGGCATAGAGAGCTCAAATGAAATGTCCAAGATGACAAGACCAGGAAGTGGTGCAGCTGGAACCCAAATACAGGAGCTTGGCTGGGATCAACTCTCTTAAATAGCATGTGTCTCTGAGGCAAGGCAAGCCAGGGCAAGGGAGGGGAGAGGAAGTCTTCAAGTCATAAGGAACAGACTGTGTGAAGACTCAGAGGCAAAGGGAACTGAGAGTGGTTCTGAGTGGACATTTTGTGACCAGGGCTGGAGAAATAGATTTCTACCAGCATCAAATTAGTGGTTTGGGAGAAAGCAACAGCCCATCTTGGTAAGTTTTCATTCCCTGCATCCCCATCACTCTACCCCAATGGATGGCTACCTCTTTGAGAGCAGGGAGAAGTTTCCATTAATTTTTTATTATAAATTCTCTGTATCCTTGCAACCAATCTCCTGCTTCAACAATTGTTCACTGTTTTATGTTGCAGTTTTTAGGATCAAACATGGCTCATGGAAATGAGCTATGTCACTGATGATGTCATGCAAGGGTTACTGCAGATCTTAACACTTATTCAGGTCCCAACTCTTCTTCATGAGGTTGGCAATCTGAGATCTTCCTGTGAGAGAGCAAATTTGGATACCTATTGATGGATATTCAGGACTAAATTAGAGTCCCTACCTTGGGGGAGGTTGGGGCATCACCTACAACAGGAGGTGAGATAAAAATCTTTCAGAGGTTGTTCTTGGTTCACATTCACCCATACAAGGTAAAACAGTGATCTGGGATGAGGATGACTTTCTCTAAGCATTTCAGTTAGGATGGAAGAAAAATCGTGTCTGATTCATGGGAGCTACTTTGTGAGGGAACTGATTTATCCTGGGTCAGATTTCCCCTGATTTCTCTTGGACCTGGTTTCCCCTGAGCAAGGAGAAACAAAATAAGGAATTTTTAGTGAAGGTATGTAGTTCACTGAGACTTCCCCTTAAAAAGTTCTTCGTATCAATTATGAGACAATTTATATATGAAAGAATAAATGAAGGGTAAATGAAGAAGTAAACACCAGAAATCTACTTTAAGCTTGAGGGGCATTCCAGAATAAGAATATACAAGTTACACAATTATCAGGACTGTAATTTAATTATTTTATACAGATGGAAATGGAGGAACTTAGAAGGCAACTGGAGCAGAGATGTTTGTGCCTGGGAAAGTGAGGCTATGGGATTTGTATTTCATTTTTAATTACATTTTGTAATTAGAATGAATGTGTCTTTTTTATAAGAGAAGTTGTGAGTTTACAAAGCAATCATGCATCACATATAGGATTCCCATTCAGCTCCCACCAATCATATCTTGTATTGTTGTGGAAATTTTTTAATAAATGATAAAACAACAATCAAATACTACTAACAGTTGTCTTGCTTTGCTGGATACAGGCCATGTTAAATTTCATCAGAATTTATAAAAGTGTATGTAAACCATAATGTAAAACATTGACCATGGTTATGTTTCAATATGTAAAAAAGTACCATCCACATATGCAATGTTATTAATAGGGGAAGGGGGGAAAGGGGAAGAATATTGGGTATATAGGAGTCTGTTGTATTCAGTACATGATTTTCTGTAATATCAAACTTCTTTGAAGACAAAATGAAAAAAGTAAGACACTGGGGCTCTAAACAGAAGAAAATGTCACTGTAAATACAGGTCAACAGATCTTATGGTGATGAAAGGCAAAATGTCAAAAAATCCTTAAAATATTTTTTCATTTTTTTTATTATCCCAAAATTTTTAATTTTTATCTTTTAAATTTTTAAAAATATTTTACTTCTCATTTTTAAAACTATCATTATTTCATTTTCTTTTTAATCGTATTTGGCTATTTTATTGGCTTCATTTTGGAAGAAGTTCTGGATAACAGAAGGGTTACAACTGTAGTAGGGGAGGATCATTGGTGTGGGGTGTCAGTGATGGGGGAAACATGAGAGGAAGGTCACCTGAATATACATATAAGACATATAAATGTGTTCAAATGTTCATGGAACATTGTCACAGTGGGTGGAGATAAACACAATAACAAAAAGAATATCAAATTCTTATCTTGGGGAGGTTTGCCACCTTCTCTAATGGAACAGCAAGAATCCCCTGAGTACAGGAGCAGTGCCTAGTGAAGGAAGATGGTCCATTGATGGGCCCTTGATATTGATGACTATGCTTGTGAAACTTTATTCCTGAAATTGAAACTTAGCTTACTATTATACTGTTCCTAAGAGTTACCTCCTGAGAGCCTACTTTTTGCTCAAATGTGGCCTCTCTCTAAGCTGATCTGAGCATATGAATACATTACATTCTCCTAAGTGTGGAACATGACACCCAGGGATGAGCCTCCCTGGCAGTGAGGGATTATTCACAAGCACCAACTAGCAATTCCAGGGGAAAAGGACCTTGAACAAAAGGGGGGAAATGTAAAAACACATGAGTTTATTGTCTAAGAGACTTCAAAGTGATTTGAGGGGTCACTCCAGAGGCTACACTTTTGCATGTCTCAACAGGATCTCATTAACTGCCAAAGTAGATACTACCCCAAATAGTGGGGCTCCTGAAGGCTCTAAAAACATCCAGAAACTATAGCCAGGGCAGGTAGCTCAGGAGTTAGGTACCTTGTTAGTGGGCCCTACTTTGAATTTATGCTCTGCAGTGTGACAGATTTGGACTCAGTTGTGGTTTACCTACACATGGCTTTTCTGTCCTTCTATTTGAACCTATAATTAGTACTAGGGTTGATAGGTGTATGTCCAAGAGAGTACACCTATGGGCCATCCATGTACCAGCTGGGTTCTGAATCTCAACAGAGTTACAACACCTACTCTCCAGTTTATTGGACTCACCTAGAACAACTAACAAGGAGACAATGATAGACAATGACCACCCCAAGGAACTGAGAGATTCTACAACCACAAGCAAGATAGTTCCATCCATCTTCTCTATGGGATCTAAGACCCCTCTCAATTAGAGGTGGAATGGATATTCCTTCCCAGAATTGCTAGGGTTGGGGAATGAACTATGGACTAAAGTAGACTTACTGGTATACTATTATAAACTTATTGTGACTCTAGGAATGGAGAAACTATAAAATTGATGTGGAGGCAGTGACCACTCGAGCTTATGCACATCTCAGCAGGAATTCATTGGCTGCCAATGTAAATGTAACATCAAATAGTGGGGCTTCTGAGGTCTCTGGAGATATCCAGACAATATAAGCAGGGAAGACAGCTCAGGAGTTTGCCACTCTGCTAGTGGGCCCAACTTTGGTTTTATGCTCCCCAGTATGACAGGCTTGGACTCAGTTGTGGTTTCACTACACATGGCTCTTCTGCCACTTCTATTTGAAACTAGAATTAGTAATAACATTGGTAGATATATGTTGAAGAAACTTAAATCTTCAGGCTGGTCATGTGGCAGCTGGGCCCTGAAACTCAACAAAGTTGCAACAACTTCTCTCCAGTTCATTGGTCTCACCCAGGACAACTAAAAAGAAGGCGATGGTGGACAACCAACATACCAAGGAGCTGAGAGAGTCTACAACTGCAAGTCAAAGAGTCCCATCCACTAGCACTAAGAAATTGAATACATCTTTCAATTAGAGGTGGTGCAGACATCACCATCGCAGAATCTTCAGGTTTGGGGAAGAAACTATGGACTTAAGTAGACTTACTGGTATTATAATATAGACTTATTGTGATTCTAGCAATGGAAGAAATTATACCATTGATGTGGAGGCAGTGGCCACTGAAGGTTTTAAGGGCAGGGAGAGGGGAAAAACACATGTAATATGGGGGCATTTTTGGGACTTGGAATTGCCCTGAATGACATTGTAATGACAGATACAGGCCATTATATATCTTGCCATAGCCTACAGAATTAGGTGGGAAAGAGTGTAAACTACCATGTAAACTGTAATCCATGATTAACGGTAATACTCCAAAATGTGTTCATCATTTGCAATGAATGTACCACAATAATGAGAGATATTGTTATGTGGGAAATTATGGGAGATGTGAGGAGAAGGGCATGTGGTAATCACCTAAATATTTTATGTAATATTTATGTGATCTAAGCAAAATTAAAAAAACAAAAACTAAAAGCATACAAAACAAAAATAGTCCATAACTTATATTAAGTGTATTTCACCCATGTAAACCACCCTATTGTTAATACCATGTACTAGCATTTTACATTTATTATAGTGCATGAAAAAATGTTCTCATAGGTTTACTATTAATCATGGTCCATCCTCTTGATGATACATACTTAAAAGAATAAAAATGTATTATCAAAAAAAAAAAAAAAAGAGAGACAGAGAATGTAAGATCAGTTTAGATTTCATGTAATCCATGATAAGTAATGTCCTCTAGAGGAAGAAACATTTAAATGTTATTAATAATTCTGACATTTTGAAATCAATGATGACATAATTCTGTTTTGTGTATTACAGCCCTAATTATTGGACCAAATAATCTGTAAGAATTACATGAATTACTGGTTTAGTGGTTTTATTTTCATTTATGCCATATTAGGTCTGGATTATCAAATTCTTATTTGGGATTTCTTCACATCTTACTAGAATGAATTACCACAGATAACACTAGCTCAACCCCTATTTCTCTTTGGCAAGAAAGCTCAAAATCTTTTTCAACAGTACCCTCAAGAAAAGAGTATAGACACAGATGGACTATTTTAATTAATGACTATGCATAAGAATGAGCCAAAGTAAAATGGTGCACTCATCCTGCAGTCCTGGGTCAATTCAATACAGGTGTTTCTTTTCTATGAAGAAACTTACAGAATCCTGATCATCACACCACTCTTTCCATAGGCATCAGAGCAAGCAAATAAAAGTGAGTGGGGGAGTGGACAGAGTGACAGAATGAGAAGGAACATGGAGAAAAATGTCCAAATGGACATTGCAGATCATGTACAAGGTCATTAGAGCCTTCACTTCTCAATCCAAAGAATGGATTCCAGCTGTTTTTCAGTCTACCTGGAACAGGGCTACCATGGCTCTTATGCTAGCTCATAACCACTATCAAGGAATTGTAAATAACTACAAGGAGTCAGAGGTGGACTCAGAAGAAGGATGAATTAAACTAGTATTCAATCCTAATGAGATTACTAGGAAAACCCCCTTGTTGGCAAAATGTCCTCCTCAGATCTCAGTCTGCCAAGGTTCAAAGAAGAAATGACCAAAGAAATGAGAAACACTTTACACCACAATGATGAGACAGTCTAACCAATCCAACGTGACACCAGATATATCCGTACTTACCCAGGGATGGAAATCCTATTCAAGGAGTGCTAAATTAGCCTGCAGGTCCTTGGTTCCAAAATGGCCCCTGGCAGAGAAGGCTGAAACTGGTAGAGCAGGCTCAACATGTTCCATGCAGGTCCAGGGAAATGCAACTGCCTGGTGACACTGGTTGGCATTGTGATTTGGCTCACCCCTCCTCTACCATGGGGATCCCCTGAGGGTGTGACTTGAACATATCCACTGCCCATTGTTTTGGAACAGGGGAGGGCAGGGAGGCAGGTGAGAGAGAATCTTTGGACTAGAATTCTCCTAAATTGATGACCAGGCAGAAAAGATCATAGAAGAATGAAATAAAAAAGGATCTCTTCCTAGTAACTGGGTGATGAATCTCTAATTCTGATTAGAGGTAGTGGTTCAAATATAGTTATATTATGAATAAACCAGGAGTCAAATTGATAATTAAGGGGGAAAAGTGTTAAACACATGAGAAGCCATGAAACACAGGCGACATCCATGCAAACCATTACATGTTGATAATGCGAGACAATGGTAAATATGTGCCAAATATGAACTCTGGACCAAACTTAGTAGTAATAGTCTGATGATAATATCTCATAATCTGTAACAAAGTTCAACTGGCTGTAGTGTGTTTATGGAAGGCTGTTGTATGTGGAATCTTACAATAAGCATGATTTTTTTCTAAGTTCATCTTCTATAATAAAAATATACTTTGAAAAATAATAATAGTCTGGGTTGGAGAAAATGAAATTAAATGTATGATATGGACTCTACTCAGGAAAAAATTGTTGATGACATTTTTGGGGGCATGTATTTGGTGCCTTCAAAATAGGAAAACTATTTTCAAAATGCCTGGCAAATTGCAAATGTTGTAAATGACTCAAATATCTAATATACTTTGAATATAAGTTTTTCCCTAAGAATAAGTGTACTACTCAAAAGATAAGTACCCACTACATGAAAATGTAAGGCATTTATTTAGCTCCTCTGAAAATTACAGTCTTGAAATGTGAGAAGGCCACCAGGATTTCATTCACTGGTGATGGTAGTTTGTCAAAAATTTCTGCACAATATTTAAAATTAATGAAATAATTGCAACTACACTTCCTGGGAGAATAATGATAAACTAGATCCAAATATTTTTCTCTGAATTTTAATCTTTGAATATGCCCACTTTTGATTAATTAAGAGGAGATCTTTGTGAATTAATTTATGAATCTCTCCTCTAATGATAGCAAGCTCTAGTTTTTCTTTCACAGAAAGAATCTCTGATTAGTCTCATAATTCTTTGTGATTTTCTCCTGTATAGAGGGATTCTGAGGCAGTTACCCATATGTATATAACTGCTGTTAGGCCACATTCTACTTATTTGAAATCATTTCAAGTAAAATGAAATTTATTCTTACAGCAAATCCAAGGCTGGCAGCTCACAGAAAATCTCCCTAACAACAAAATGATGCACATTGCCTAACCTCCAACACTGTGCCAATGGCATGCATATGATCCTATCCACCACCAAGAGGGAAAGAAACAACTATAGGCTGATCAAGGACACACATCCCAATTCGGCTATTCCCCAGATGTCAGGCAGAGTTACTCATAATGGTCAAGAGACCCATGGTCCAGTCCAAGAGTACAGCTGTCCATCTCAATGCACCCATGAGCATATCCTCTGAATTTGAAAAGCAAAAAATGGAAAACCTGAATAGAGAAATAGGCAAATACAAGTTGTTTGTGTGCAACTATCAACACCCTCTGTTTGGAAAAATATTTTTTATTGAAGTGTACAATTCATACCTGAACATCCAGCAAAATTATGTGTATAGTAAATGCTGGGACTTCCCAAATATATATGTGTAACAACATACAGGTACCACATATATCAGCCTTCCACCAATTGCTGGGATTGTGGTGAAATGGTAGTTTAAAACTAGGCAAGAGTATCATGAAAATTTAACTACTAACTGTAGACCCTATCTCACATCATGTGTATTTCCCTATTTTTTTCTATAAATCAATTTTATAGCTACTAAAAAATAAAGAATTCAATTGTGGCAAAGTGTACAACCCATGGCATTTGCTGTAATCAAAGAGTTTTTTGTTCATCAGTTCAATCCTTATTAAAACATTTTCTTTATTTCAATAAGAGAACTGACAAAAACCAGACACAAAAACTCACACATAAACTCCTCCCCTCACAATCTTGCCATTTCCCCTGCTATACACAGTGGCTATTTCTGGCTATTCTTGGAGTAATATTTATTAGTTTTTGAAGCCATTTTATTGAGATATATTTCCATGCCATGTGGCCAAGCCGAATCCTAAAAGGAATATGTTTTTTAATGCAATTAAGAAGAACGTTAATATAAAATTGAAAAATGAAAGAGAACCTAGTTTGAAATAAATTACAAATTTTAAAAGAGAGTGTAACAGATAATCTGGTAAGCCTGGAGCACCATGGGACTGTCCTACCATGGCCACCAATTTCCACCGAGTCCCTTGGCTGAGGAGCATCTCAGCTTTACCTGGGGCTAGGAGTCAGGTGGCTCTGTCAGGTAGCAGATGGCCCATGCCAGAGTGGGATAGGGAACATGGTGGTGGCCTGTGATGCTGGCTCAGAAGTCAGGACTTCTAAAGGACATCTCCATGGGTGGACCAGACATGAACACACCACTGTGCACCGAGACGCCTGGTGGGTATGTTGGGTTGAGGGCTATGTTTAGGCCCCTGGGTTCCTGCAGAGCTCCTGGCAGAACCATGGTCAACACCATTGACAGCACCCACACCTCCCCTTCCATAAAATCACCTGAGAAACCAACTTTGGGGCTGTGCCACAGAGACTTGCATGCATTAGTGCCATGGGTACCAAGCATGAACCTTAGACAACAAAACCTTCCTGCAGGGACATCACTGGTGTCTCCACTCTGACCCCATTCCTCTCATGGAATCAAGCAGGCACCATTTCCTGGGCAGTGCTGTGACTTTTGGGTGGTGGCTGTTGTCTTACTATGCTCCCTGTGGTATGGATCCTAGACTTGCAGGAGCAGAGTCCACTCCACCATGTGGCAGAGTGTTTACAGAAATGGGTCTTCCAGTCTTGCCTGGTTGTTAAAACATTCCATGGGAAATGGAAACTGGAAACTCAGGAATCTGTATACTCTTCTACCCCTGGTGAAAAGGACATATGGCATAAAATCAAGAATTTCACCCATGCTTTGTGGGAGACAAAAAAGAAAATAAAGAGAAAGTGGCAGAAGGGATATTCAAAGATATAATGGCAGGAAACCTCTTGGATGTAATGAAAGGTCTGCACATGCACACTCAAAGAACAGAAAGAACCCCGCACAGGAAAAAATCACAGAGAACCATGTGCAGACACACTGCAATCACAGAGTAAAATGCCATGGACAAGAAGAGTGTTCTGACAACTGCAAGAGTAAAAGAACATGTTCTCTCCAAGTGAGTCCCAATAAATTCAAGCAAAAATTTTGCCACAGAAATCATGAAGACAAACATCAAGAAGGCAAAAAGGCAAATTAAGAAACAATAGTTCAATGGTTCACAGAAAATTATTAACTTCTAATAACATTATATCTAGTGAGATGGGCTTTTGAAATGAGGGGAAGATTAACATGGCCTCCCTATATTAAAACAAACAAACAATCCTGTGTGAGATTTCCACCACTTATGTTGCCCTACAAACGATTTTAAGCAAGTTCTTCAGACAGAAATAAAGGGACACTCAACGAGGGGTCAAATTACATAAAAATTTAAGAACTCTCATAAAGTCAATCATTTCTCTAGCTATAAATAGCAGTAATAATGTATTGGGATTTTGGTATGTAACTCCATATTTTAAATGTCTAAAATTCAAGTGCATAAAATTTGTCACCTATGGTTGGGGATATACTATGTATGAAGACATAATATGTAACGATTACAATAAGCAGAGGGGTTTTAGAAGGGAATAGGAACAGTATATGAGTATATGGACTAGAGTTAACCCTATAATAATGAGAATCATGGTTTATCAATTGTAACAAAGTTATCATACTACTGGAAAATATTCCTGAGAAGGAAAACTATGTATGTGGGGGGTATACAGGAACACTGTTCATTTCACATGATTTTTCTGTAAACCATAAGAGCTATAATTAAAAATAAAACTGCTGCCTAGGATAAGGAAAAACACTATATACTGATAAATTGGTCAATTAAAGACAAAGTCAGCAACTAAATATTTATGTATGAGCAATTATGTATCTATGTATACACACACACACACACAGAGCAAAGCTCCAAAATACATGAAGCAAAATTTGAAAAAATTAAGGGAGAAATAGATAGTGGTGCATTACTAACATGAGAATTCATTACACCACATTCAATAAAGTATTGACCCTTTCGACAGAATATCAATAAGGAAAGAAAGGAATAGAAAACTTTAATGATAAGGAAAATAAGTTGGGGTTATACAGATATTCCCTATTTTCTACAAGAATTTTTCCATAAACCACTGCTCTAATAATACCATAAATAAAAGTAAAATAAATACTAAATTCATGGAGAATTGTGTTTCTAAAAAAATATAAACTCTAGAAAAATTATCTCCTAAACATGAGCTTGAGAAATACCCAAGAACTTATCGATCAGTCTGACAGAATTGGAGATATTAATAAATGTGGCTTATTTTAGGATTGTAAATCATTCTTGTTAGAGGCTCTCCCTCACTAGGTTTGCAATAATTAACAAGCTGTTGCTCAATTCCCCCTGACATGCTTTAAGGAAGGACAAGCTCCCCTTAAGCCTATGTGTCTGAAAACAGGACACTTCCCCAAAGGTTGAACAAAATAGATGATGTGGAGATGGGAGTAAAGTGAGATAGAGAGCTTCCCCACTCCAGACCAAGGGCCCACCAGCCCCTCCAGCACTCCAAGGACACAATTCACCCTAGCTCATTATCCTCTATATGTACAAGGGAATATTTTCACCTCTAGGGCTTCTTATTGGCCCCTGTACCTCACTCAAACTCTGACTCCTTCCCACTGGCCATCATTACCTCACCAAGAAAAGAACTATATAATTTCATTTTCCCCCTTCTGGGAGTGGGCGGAAGTCTAATCTTCAGAACCCCTCTCCTGAGAGAGCTTCTCAATAAATCTTCCTGCCTGCAATTATCAGTCTCCATTTCCCACTGAACACCATTTTCCCCAACATTTGGTGCCTAAAACCAGGACTGGGGTCACATTGAGACTGATTAATTGGTGAGGAATCTCCCCCCTGCCATGGTTGAATGCCCAGCCAACACTGGACATCGAATCTTAGCTGGGTGAAATAAGGGTTTCTCTGCTGGAGGATCCTGCTCTCTCTCTCTCCTTTTTCCATTGTCCAGGAAAACCTGCCAAAAAACCATAGTGTTAGGACAATGATCCTCACTGTACCTGAGGGCCATGGTGGTCAGTAGGCCTGCATCCTCATGGGAAGAAACCCTTGGCTCTAGAGACATCAGTCTCCAAGTGTGATTTCCTGTTTCCCTGGAAATTTCTGACTGATTTGGAGACAGCTGTCTCATTCAGAATCTCTCCTGTCTTAGAGAACCTTAGTCTCACCCAAACCACCTAAAATGGGGAATTCAATTTTGGCCACCCCAAAAACCATGCCCCTGGGCTGTCTCCTTCATAACCTTAAAACTCTGTACTTGGAAAGAGACATCAGACCTAAAAAGCTCTTTTTCTTTTCAAGCTCTGTGTGGCCACAACACAAATTCGACAATGAAAGTCAATGGCAGAACATGGCACTTTTGATTTCCAATTTTTGTGAGTCTTGGAGAACTTCATCCATCCCAATATCAAATGGTCAGAGATCCCTTACTTTCAGGCCTTCTTTTACCTTCACAATTGCCCCTCCCTCTGCCTATCCTGCTCTTCCTGCCAAATTCTTCTTTTACACCAGAAACCTCCTCAGAAATTTCCTCCTCATCACCCCCACTCCCTCCCTAAACTTAAAATTTCTGAACACTATGAATTTGATCCCACAGATCATGACCCCTTGTACCTCTTCCATGTAATCCTCCAGTGTTACCTCTGAACTCACTTTCCCCACTTTCTTCCTCCACCCCGCTCATCACTGCTTCCTTCTATGCCTCCCATCTCCCATCCTTATACTCTCTCGTCGGGACTACCTCCCCCTCCTTCCATGCCATAGCCCTCCATCTCCACTAGCACACAGCCTCCTAACTCCACACAGATGCCAGCTCCTCTCTTATCCCTCTGTGAAGTAATAGGAGCTGAAGGAATAGTCAGAGTACATGTTCCTTTCTCACTGTCAGATTTAAGCCAGATAGAGGACCAGTTAGGATCTTTCTCTGAAACTGCTACATACATTAAAGAGTTTCAACACCTCACTCAATCATATGATCTCAACTATCAGGACACTTATGCTATCATTACCTCCTCCACAACTCCAGAAGAAAAAAAAGACACATTTGGGCTGCAGCTACTGCTTTTGCTGATTCCATGCATACAAAATGTATTAATCAGCCAAAGGGGTGCTGATGCAAAATACCAGAAATTAGTTGGTTTTTATAAAAGGTGTTTATTTGGGGTAGAAGCTTACAGTTACTGGGTCATAAAACACAGGTTTCTTCCCTCACCAAAGTCTGTTGCTACATGTTGGAACAAGACAGCTGATGATGTTTGCCAGTGTTCAGACCTCTTGAGTTCATCTCCTCCTGGGGCTGAATTTCTCTCCAAGCTTGACTCCTCTGTTTCCTCCAGAAGGTCAGCTGTAGACTATGAGGTTCTCTAGGTTTTGCCTCTCTCCACAAGGCCAGGTGTGAACTCTCAGGCAAATGGCTCATCTCTACACCAAGGCATTCTCTCCTTCTTCACCAGAACTCCAACATCAAAACTGTTCCCTCTGTCCTTTGCCTTGCCTTTTATATTTGATTCCCTCACCCACCAAGTGGTGGGGCTCAATGCCCTACTGATGTGGCCCTGTCAAAACCCTAATCATAACTTAATCATGCCCAGATTAACATATCAGGTTACAAGCATAATCAAATATCTATTTTTGGAATTCATAATTACATAAAATTTCCAAACTGCTAAACCCAAGATCCCAATAGGCACCTGGCAGGCCCCACTGCAGTTCCAACCACTAATCTGCCCTGGAATTACCAACCAGGCTACACTGACCTTGATCGTATGGATCATTTCTTAACCTGCATAATAGAAGGCATGAAAAAGGCTGCCCTTAAGGCAGTTAATTATGACAAAATTAAAGAGACCTCACAAAAACCTGATGAAAATCCAGCTGCCTTCATCAAAAGATTAACCGTGTCTCTCCTTAAATACACTAATTTAGATCCTGATTGGATTCTAGTCAACTCTACTTACACACTCAATTCATTACTCAATCATATCCCGATATTAGAAAGAAACTTCAGAAGTTAGAGGATGGCCCTCAAACCCCTCAGAAAGACCAGGTTAAAGTGGCCTTCAAGGTCATTAACAATACAGAAGAGGAAGCCAAATTAGAAAAGCATAAGCAAGATCAAGCTAAAGACTCCCTCCTTGCTGCTGCCCTCAGGGTCGAGTCACGAAAACCCAATCCCTTTTCTTCCCTTTGGCCACCATCTGGACCCTGTTTCAAATGCAGAAAGGAAGGGCATTGGCATGCTCCTGCCCTGATCCAAGGTCCCCACCAAGGCCTTGCCTGGTGTGTAGGCACAAAGGTCATTGGAAGATGGACTGTCCTGAAAACCCTGTTTCCAGGAAAGTTCCTCCAGCACACCCTACAGATCTGGAGCTGAAATCTTCCTTTCCAGACTTTCTCGGACTGATGAAAGATGACTGATGGGTCCCGGGTTCAGAACGGCCTCACATCACAATCAGTAAGTCAGAACTGAAGGTTATCATCAAAGTTGTAGGTAAGCTGATCTCCTTCCTAATTGACATGGGGGCCACAAATTCAGTCCTCCTAGAACATTCAGGACCTTTATCTACTTCTTCAATCTCTATTGTGGGAGTTGGCAGCATCATTTCTTTTCCTTTAATTACCAAGCCACTCATATGCTCAATAGAAAATCACACATTTTCCCACCAATTCCTCATTATCCCTACCTGTCCCTCCCCACTCCTAGGTCGCAATATAATGTCTAAGCTCCATTCCTCCATTTCCCTTGTTCTCCCATCCTCCCAAGCCAACTTTCTTCTTCTGTCTGCCACACCCACCTCCTCCCGAAACCCTACTGACATTCCTCCCATATTGCAAAGAGAAGTTCATCCCCAAATCTGGAATACCCGTCACTTCACACCATTCCCCTGTCCAAATATTCTTAAGAAAAGTCTCCTCTTTCACAAATATTCCTCAGTATCGCCTATCTATCACTCCCTGATGAGGCTTGAAACCCACTATTGAAAAATTCCATGCTGCTGGCCTTCTACCTCTAACTAGCTCACACTTTATTACTCTGATCCTCGCAGTAAAGAAACCAAAAGGAAGCTATCACCTTGTGCAGGACCTTAGAACTATTAACAAAGCCACACAGCCGATCCTTCCCCTAGTTCCTAACCCATACAGTCTTCCATCACACATACCCCCTCAAACTACACATTATACTGTAATTGACCTCAAAGATGACTTTTTCACTATTTTCCTACATGAGACTTCCCAAGACATTTTTGCCTTTATGTGGACATAAAGACCGCCTAAATCCCAAACAACTAACATGGACAATTCTTTCCCAGTGCTTTAGAGATAATCCCCACATTTTTAGACAGGCCCTATGCTGAGGCATTTCTAACCATTAACTCCCTTCCAGTACTCTTCTCCAATATGCTGATGACCTCCTCCTTTGTAGCCCCTCCTTAAAAACCTCCATAACTCACACTATCATCCTACTTAACTTTCTCGGTGATAAGGGGTATCATGTTTCCCCCAGCAAAGGACAATTTTTCAAATCTGAAGTAATCTATCTGGGGCTCCATCTTTCTCTCTCACATAAACATCTAACTGCAGACCGAATTCAAATTATCAAAAACTATCTCCTCCCACAGACCAAAACACACCTCCTTTCTTTCCTAGGGCTCATCAACTTTTTCCATCTCTGGATTCCAAACGTCAGACCTATATCTAAAACTCTCTACTAAGCTTCTTCTGGCAACTTATATGAGCTGCCCAATCACCCTCTATCATTCAAACTTCCCTTCAGTCAGCTTAAAGAAGCCCTATTAACTGCACCTACTCTAGGTCTCCCCAACCCCTCTAAAACTTTCTCCTTTTACATAGACACCCTACATGGGTATGCTCTAGGAATCTTAATGCAGCCATATGGCACTGAGAAATGAATCATTGCCTACTTCTCTGAACAGTTAGATCCCATAACTCTTGGCTGGCCCACTTTCCTCAGAGTCCTCGCTGCTGCTTCCATCCTAGTCCAAGAAAGTTTTAAACTGTCTCCAATAAATCATCTTGATGTTTTTCCCATACATTCCTTATCTCCCCTTTTAACTCACAAAGCTACTGAGTCTATCTCCTCTACTCATCTTCAAACCCTTCATGCAACTCTTCTACAAAATCCTGGCATTGTCTTACACTGCTGTCCACCTCTCAATCCTGCCACCTTCCTCCCCATTGATCCCAAACTATCCCTGGAAACACCTGACACAGATTACACTCATGATTGTGGTGATATATTTGATCTCCTTGCTAAACTTCTTCCCAGTGTTTCAGATACTCCTCTTCTTAATCCTACTCACATATGGTTTATTAACATCAGGTCCACTAAACATAACAATTCTACCCAGGCTGGATATGCTACTGTTACTTTAATTGACACGGTTGAATTGGGCCCCCTGCCCACCTGGCACAACCTCACAACAAGCTGAGCTCATAGCCGTGACCAGAGGAATAGTCAGAGGCAAGGGGCAAGCTTTAAACATATACACTCACCCCAAATACCCCTATCACATCCTACACTCACACACCCCCATCTGGTGGGAGAGAGGGATCCTAACTTCTAAGGGATCCTCCAATGTGAACAAAGATCACATCCTACAATTACTCAAAGCAACATTACTTCCAACTCAAGCTTCTATAATTCACTGCAAAGGGCACCAAAAATGGAATTCCCCTCTATCTGTTTGCAATAACTGAGCTGACACTGAAGTCAAAGTGCAGGCTATGCAACCCTACCCAGGTTGACACTCCACTGTCACACCCATTCTCCTAGCACTTCCATATTCTGCCCCCCTTATACACCTAAAGAAACTAAAACTTCCCCTTATGGAAGCAAAGCAAGTTGAGGCATGGTTCATAAAAGACAGAAAAGTACTTTTACCTGAATTACAGAAACATAACTTTCTCACTTCCTTAAACAATCAGTACCATGTAGGACAGAAACCACTCTCACTACTCCTATCTAATTCCCTACATTGTCCCAATCTCTCAAAACACTTAAAAAACAATCATGAGAAACTGTTCTATTTGCCAAAAAATTAATATTCATGGGAATCCTACTCCTCTATCTTTTAAAAGGCACTAGTATAGGTTCTCCAGACCACGACAAGATTGGCAATTACACATCACCCACATGCCACAGGTGAAAGATTAAGTATCTCTTAGTCCTCATAGACACCTTCTCTGGTGGGTTGAAGCATTCCCAACAACCTTAGAATGGGCAGATGTTGTTGTTAAAATCCTGTTAACAGAAATAATTTCCAGATTTGGCCTTCCCTTTTCATTACAGTCAGACAAGGGAATGGCTTTTACTTCACAAATCACTCAAGGTATCTGTAGTGCCCTAGGAATGACTTGGAAGTTACATATCCCCTACAGGCCCCAATCTTCTGCAAAGGTGGAGCTTTTGAATGGAATCTTAAAACAACAGTTAACCAAATTAGCACTGCAGATACAAACACCTGAGACAGAACTCCTACCTTTAGGTCTCCTGAGAATCTGAACCCTTCCTTGAAAGCCACATTTCCTTAGCCCCTTTGAAATCATGTATGGATGCCCCTTCACCATCACTAACATTCCTTCTCAGCCATCAGATTTCAAGAGTAACCTACTCTGCTTAACTGAAATGCAGACACTCCTCCATCAACTGACTCCATGCTTCCTGCACTAGAGCCTTCTGCTCCCTCACTACCTATTCACCCAGGTCACTGCATATACCTGAATACCTTACACCCTAAACCCTTAACCCCATAATGGATGGGTCCTTTTCTTGTTCTCCTAACAAATCTCACTGCAGCAAAACTTTTAAACATTCCATGGATATACATTTACAGATTGAAACCTGGCCCACCATCTCCTATAAACAGTGAAACACCAGATCCTTACATTTCAGACAAGTACAATCCTGAAACTTCAGATAAGTAAACTTGCAATCTGCTTGGAGATCTGTGATTGATGCTCACAAGGACAGAGTTGACAAAACCCAAAATCAGACCTCTCACAACACCAACTCATATGATATACCTCAGAGCCAACACCTTTTGTAGAATTCTCTCTGTGCACTTAACTGACTTTGTAATCCCATTTACTCTTTCAATCAAACAATATCTCGACATTATTTGGGACCTGTGGTTGCAGGGAGACTTTTTCAACTTTTACCCTGAGAAATCCTTTTTTTCTCCATTATTACTCTCTTTCTTTTCTTCACTGATTAAAGTTGCAATGGCCAGCCTATATTTCACCCTTTCACTATTCCTCATATTAATTGCCCCAAATACTCCCTACCATCCTGTCAATGAAATCACCCAGACCATAGCAACTGCAGTAAATCACTCCAATTGCTGGATATGCCTGGAATCTACCCACTCTGAAACTCTATCCCTACTTGTTCCTTTAATTCCAGAAACTCTCCTGCATGTACATCCACAATACACTGGTTTCAGTGGTTGGTGGGATACAGAAACCCCCTCAAAGTTCCTGAGTATGAAGATGTACTTATTCTTCATCAACCTTTAAATGAATTAGAGAACACTCAGCCAGTAGAAAATTCAAACTCCATTGGCATAGTCACAGTGTTAATGGGCAAACCTTTCCTATGTTTTAAACACCTGTCCTCACAAGATAATGCAGCCATTTTAGGGCATATACCTACTACACCCTGCAACCATACTTTGCTCTTTGACACAACAACACTGCAATGGCACACAAACTTAGAAGTACCAAACAAACATCTCAATTCAACCCTCATTTGGAACAACTCGGGTGTTAACCAATGCTTCCTACATACATAACAGGTAAAAATTATATTGAAAATATTCTGTGTTTTAGCAGCTCTTATAAACAAACTGAATTATTTGGAAAGGAACTCCATTGAGACAAGTATACAACTTAACCAAACTAAAACCTAGAAAAAAACCAAAAAATCTCTTTACTTTTCTCTTTCAAAATCTTCTTTGCCGGAGTTGTTTAATTTATGACACCTCCAACCTTCATTACCTCCCCTTTGCATAAATATGGTTTATGGTGGAACCCAGGTACTTAATATTTCTAGCCATACAAATATATATTTTATCTCCTCTGGGGCCTCAACAGCACTAACACTTGCAGGCACTGGTTTTTGTTTTCTATGCAGTAACACTGCATACCTAGTACTTCCCTGTATGTGGGCAGAAACTTGTACTATAGTATCTATCATCAAAAATGCCACCATCCTAAAACCCAAAGAAATTGCCTCTTCTGGACAGATACTTAATCTTGGTTCCTTCCTTGAAACCTCACTCCAACCTTCAAAACAAAATGAATAAAAGAGAAGACATTTCTTAGTAGACGCAGAATTTGGACATCATGCCCATGACAATCCAATCTTAGGAAAACCCCATATAGGACACACTATCTTCCACAGCCTGTTTTGGTTTGCAGGAATCCCACTACTAAAATAATCTATTTTAAACATCTCACTCCAACTACAGCTCTCCTGGAATGCAACCATGCAGGCCATAAACAGTCAACAGGTAGAGATAAATAGTCTAGCATCAGTTGTCATACAAAATAGAAGAGTATTGGATGTCCTCACAGAAGTTGCAGGAGCCACCCATGCAATCATAAATGAACTTGTTTTTATATTAACAGAATTGGACAAGTAGAAAAAAATCTTAAAATCCTGAAAGAAAACATAGAAATCATTCAAAGAGCCCAAAACAATAACCATGAAAATCAATCATGGCTATTCTCATTCCTCTCTTATTTACTTCACACTTAAAATCAATCCTCTTACACATTATAACACCGTTACTAATAGTATTGCTGTTACTTATTTTTGGTCTTTGTCTCTTAAAGCTTCTCATCCAATTCATACACTGAATCATACAGTCAACAACTCAGGAATACATAAACAGTGTCTTCTGCTGCACGAGTGACAACATCAACACTTGCAGGGCCTGAAACCACAGCCCCCTGGACAGGATGGAAGGGAACTTTATTCCACCTCTTGACAGCAGGAAGAAGCCAGATTGAGAAAACGTCCCAAACCACTCACCCTCCCATCCTGCCCTGTACCTATACCCCAATGCCCAGGTCCCCCAACATATATATATAAACAAAGCATTAAGAATGTTAGAGGTCCCCCCTCACTTGGTTTGCAATAATTAACAAGCTGTGGCTCAATTCCCCCTGACATGCTTTAAGGAAGGACAAGCCCCCCTTAAACCTAAGTGTCTGAAAGCACAGCACTTCCCCAAAGGTTGAACAAAGAGACCATGTGGAGATGGGAATAACGTGAGATAGAGAGCTTCCCCTTCCAGACAAAGACCCCACCAGCCCCTCCAGCACTCCAAGGACACATAACTCCCTAGCTCACTATCCTCTAGCTGTACAAGGGAAAAATTTCACCTCTAGGACTTCCTATTGGCCTCTGAACCTCACTCAAGCCCTAAGCCCCTCCCACCTACCATCATTACCCCACCTAGAAAAATACTGTATAAATTCATGTCCCCCCTTCTGGGAGCAGGCTGAAATCTATTCTTCAGACCCCCTTCACTGAGAGAGCTTCTCAATAAATCTTTCTGCCTGCAATTATCAGTCTCCATGTCCCAGTGAGTGCCATTTTTCCCAACAGAAGGAAAACTGGCTGTTCCCAGAGGTCATAGGGGTGTTGTGTTAGATTTGAGGAGAAACTATCTCCTTCCTGAGCTTGATGGCTGATTACTGGTGCTGGTGGTTTTAACATTCCCTTCAAAATTTCTGTTCACTCAAGGCCAAGTTAGGAATTTTAAAGGGGTTGCCCATGTCCCCAACCCTCACCCTTTTCACCAGCCACAGCCCGGGGTGTTTTGGAGCTTGCCCCTGGATTCTGATTGGTTTCACTACTGAAGCATGCCCATCATGGTGACCATATTGCAGAATGAAGGGTACACTTCATTTCCAAAAGAGAAAATCAAAGGACAACAGAAGCATCCCTGGCCCTCCACCCCACACCCAAGACTTCACCTGCTTTCTGAGTGCCCCACCACCATCACCCAGGAATCTGAAGCCAGTCTTAGCTGGACAAAGAGGGCTGAGGGAGGTTGTCTGTGATCCACCAGCTCCCAGGGTACCCCCAAGACATTGTACAAGAACTCCTTGCCTCCCATGGAAGGAGGGGTGAGCCATCCCACTCATGGTTTGTCCTGCTGGTTTCTCAGGTGCCACATTATGGCTGCTTTAAATGGGCCCACAAGTTGTACCCTCTGTAGTTTCCCCAGGTTTGGTGAGTCCCACTTGTGACTGGGACTATGCTTTGTGTTCTTTGTGGTCAAGATTTGAGCCTACTCTTTTGTGCCAATGTACAGTGCCCTGGACACCCATTTTCAGGGGTTATATATGGGGTGGTGAAAGGAGGTGAAGGGCAGCCAAGGAGATCCTCCTGTGTAGCAGCCACATCATACTAGGCATGACATGGGTCTCTCTCCTTCTCAAGGAACCATCCTTTCTTTGAGTCACATGGAATTTGTACATCATGCCCTTGAGAATATTTTTGTTTTCCCCATACATGGCTTCTGGGATATTGCCATGCTGTCTCTCAGAGCTGCTGTGGTATGGGCCATTTTCCAATCCCTCCAACAGAGAATTAGTATTTTCTTGTCTACCTCCAGATTCTATGCTGCCCTAGACTTTTCTTTTTATTTCCAAAATTGGGGAACCTTTATAGACAAGGTGCCACCATTAAAACACAAACACTTTTTACCATTTAGAGATCACAGATACAGATGCTCCATAAAAGTCCCATCTCTTTTGCTGTTTTAGGATAATTCTTGTCCCTGATAACACCCATATTCCAGTCCTGTGACTTTCAGCTTAGAAAGCATGGATTGAGGGCCATGCCACATAATCAGGGAACAGAACATCACCTTTTTCCATTATACATTTAGTTGAATTTCTCTAAAGATTTAAAATTTCAGGGTGGATAAATAGTCAAGTATTCATGCCATTTACAGATGGATAGCCAAATGGACTAACATTAAAAATATAAATTCTTCAGCCTTAATAATGGCCTACCTAATTTTTCACCTTTCTTTTAAGAGAGAGGACTCAGCATTTTAAAGGAAGTATTGGTACATGGAAACATGTTATAAATGCACTTTTTAGGAGGACACCAAACCCATGGAAATTCAATTTTCAGTAACTGGAAAATTGAATATGACTAAAATGCAAAGTCATCATCAAAATACATGCCTCAGTGGCAAAAGTAAATAACAGAAACATGTGGATTTACACCAATTTAAAATAATTAACCTGGGTAGGCTTCAGTGTGGTTCACCAGTCAGTATCAAGTACAGTTGTGCTTATTCTCCAAGAGATCATTTTGGAGTGATTTTTCTTTATATTTTCAGTTTAGCTTTCAGGATCCCATGTTTGTTTTTCATTCCACATCATCTGACAAGCTCTGAGCACTTATAGTTCTCTGACGATTGTTTGGTGCTTGGTCAAAAGTCCTTGGAAAACCTGGGGTTGAAGAATTCATTGTAAAACTTGCAATCACAGCTCTGGTTGTTTACACAGGGTGGAGGTATTGTTTGATTGCTCCATGGCCCTCTCCTATTCTCCTTGGTCTTGTAAGCCCTTTGCCAAGCTATATAGGTTCTAGTAAGAAATTCTGAACAGCTTCAGCACATTTCAGTGTATGTATCTTGGAAATCCTGGCTCTTGCCAGGCAAATTTTGGTTTTCTTCCTGGTTCTCACAGCCTGTTTTTGAAACTGGGGTCACCTGACTCTTGAGGTCCAAGTAAATACAGTAACCCATGCAAACAGGCCCATGTTCACTGGTGGTGAGGAAGCTTTTCCAACCAAACATTCCCCATGGCTGCAGAGTCTAGAAGGCAGTGTTGGCCTGCACAGGGTTGTGGGCCACCAACCCTCCAAGACTGAAGTTCTGTGTACAATAATTTTATTCTTTCTCTTTTGTGCATTTGTACATTAGGGAGCCACCCAATTCTGTGGCATTGTGAGTAGTGAAAAGAGCTTACAAATGAAGATATCTACTTAGGTGTAAGGGGCTTTCTTGTGTTTTGGCAGAATACACAAGAGTGTAGAAATTGGCAATTTAGGAAGCTCTTCCTAATGTCTGTATGTATTTGCCTAGCAAATCAGTCTGATGCAGAAGCAGCAAGATGAGGTAAAGAAAATTTTCAAGATGGTAGTCATGATAGCTGTGTGGTAGGACTTTCATTTCCCTTTGAATATCTCCAAAGAGAATGTGAAGTGAGGGATATAATTTATCTTTCTTTCCTTTAAAGAGCAAATGCAAAACCAACTGGCTTCCCAACATGTACACTATAAAGTGCAAATGTTTATTATAGGAGAGGGATAATTATGTATTGGGAAACCCAGGATAGGGCATTCCTTGTGCCTGAAAAAGGACAGGTTTCTTGTGGACAATAGTACAAAATCAGAGGCCACCACTGTGATCTGCGGGGTTGAGAGGGGCAGGGCTTTCAGGGTTGGGCTGGACTATGACAGGAAGTGTTGGCAGCCAGCCAGGGGTGTGACCAGGACCACTGGATCAAACCCAGAATCAAGATCTTCTTATGGATCCCTCCCTCTTTGCTTAGGTTGGTGTATGTTAATAATCCCACTGTGACCTCACTGCAACTTGATACTTAGCTTCTTGAAGACCCTGCAGTCTTCCACGTGGCAGTGTTGGCAGTCACCATTTTACAATCTCACCAGCACTGAATGAGCATCCCTCTGTCTTTCAACACATCCTCTCCAACACTTGTGGGTGTTTTAAATGAATTTTTTTCAGTTTTTTTTTTGTACCTATATTGACAATGCACATTAAAAACAAACATTCCAAGAAACAAGTAAAACACACTCACACACCAGACTTTTAAAAGATTGCACAAAGAGATGCTCCAAGATAAGTTCCTTCTATCGATTTTGTTGCTTGGAGATACCTCTCACCCATGGTATCAAGAAATTCCAGCCTCATGGATTCTGGCAACTTAAAAAAGAGAAGTGGGAGCATGCCTCAAAGTCAATGAACAGAAAGACACATGGTTCTAATGAAGGAAGTGTTGTGTCCCTAATGCCCCCTCAGCAGAAACTCACAGCTTTAGGAAGATAAGCACCCCCCATCCCTTTCTCCCTTCCTCCCTTTTCTCTCTGGAATCCACATCCTTAGGAAGATAAGCACTCCCTGCCTCCCCCTTTCAACTGGAATTCACAACTCTAAACAAATAATGACTCTTTTCCTCCCTAATAGCCCTCTGCTTTGGGAAGATAAGCTAAACTCACTCCTTTTGCATTTGTAACCCATGCCTGCCCACTTGCTTAGGAATTTTCCTACTTGTAGTCCCTATATAAACTTATGGAAACCAAGACAGGGTGCACAGATTTTTTGGAGACATAAATCTCCTCTGGGCCCTCACATAAAAAAAAACCATGTTCCTCTGACTCTCAGAATGCCCCTTGGGCTTTTCATTGTCTAAGTTTCATCTGCCATAACATTTGGTTCCCAAACCATGGAAGTCCAACTGAGCAGGCTTGTGGTGCCTCTGGCTTGGGGCTGATGGGCGCAGCTGACAGCATTCTCCAAGCAAACAAGGTGGGTTCCACCCATCCCTTAAATGGGACATCCCTCAGAGGCAGTCCATGTGGGCCTCATCCTAACACCTCAGCCTGACTCAATGGGGAGGCAGACTCCAAAAAGATAACATTCCAGGTGCCAAGTCCTCAGTCAGGCCCATCTCTGGATGGAAGGGGAGACTGATCATGTCCTAAAGTCTCAAATATTGATATCACAGGATAGGGCAGACCCTGCAGGAAGGACTGCATAATCTCTGAGTGATTGTGTGTGTGTGAGAATGACAGAGGCTTGCCTCTGTTATTCTAGTCTATGACTCCACAGCTTGTGCTATGGAGCCTGTTTGGACTCTAACCTGTTTTCTGTGGCTACATCATACAGCATAATGGCCAATCCCAAACTCAGCCTGGCCACCTTAGCTAAGAGGAGCCAAAGTTCTCATGACAGATGTGGACAGGTGGGCATCTGAGTGGCCTTGAAATAGGCACCCCATTTCCTTTGTCTCTCTTGTGCCACCAATGCAGGGTATGGGCTCATCACAGTCAAAACCTACTGTCTTAAATTGCATGCTTAAGAATTTCAAGAAGGGATTTTCCTGAGATTGTGACATCCAGATGTGCCCTGGCACCATCTGAACCTTATGTGAAGCAGAGTGGCCCACTTTTAATGTAATCTGGCCCTTGGACAGGACCCTGGATATAGCCAGGGTCCACACAATGTTGCTGGTTGTCACAGGAACTCCTGGCCACTCCAATCAGTTTACCTACATCAACTCTTGGTTAGAGATAGCCCAGACTCTGTCCCCTTGGGTTTGATTGTGAATTGGAAAAAAGGGACAGAGCAGGGTGTTGGTTGCACAGGGAATGGGGCTCCAGAAGCCAGTAATTCATCAGGGGTCCTCAGAAGAGGATCCACCACCCCCACTACTACCACCATATACTCTGGGCACTTTAGTCTCTACTCTTAGCTTGGGAGTGCAGGCAGATCTCCCAGAAACACTCCCACATTCAGTTCCTCAGGGAACATTAACCCCCTCTGAGGAAATCCTCAGAACCCCTATAGCAAGGAGGCTCTAGTGAGCACAACCCATGTTACAGAAGCCCCTCATGAAAAACAGGGTCCAGCCCAGATCAGCAAGGATGCGACCAAACAACACAGGAGGCCTGTTTAGTACTACCAGCCATTCACAGCTACAGACCTCTTAAACTGGAATCACCACACCCCCTCCTACTTGGAAAAGCCCTAGGACCTATTGATCTCATGGAATCCATTTTCCAAACCCATCATCTTACTTGGGATGATTGCCACCAAGTCTTCCTGACTTTGTTTAATTCAGAAGAGAGATGACAGATTCTGATGAAACCCCGAAAGTGGTTGCAGGAGCAGGCCCCAACTGGCATCTTTAACCAAGAAGGTTGGGCATGAGAGGTGGTGCCAGAGGCCCAATTGAACTGGGAATTCAACACTGACCAGGGACAGCTTTCACTCCAGCAATATCAGGAAGCACTCCTTTGAGGAGTTCAAGAATGGGCAAAATGACCCACAAACATGACAAAGATGACTTTAATCACTCAAAAGCCTGACAAATGTCTGGGAGGTTTCTATGAATGACTTTGTGAGGCCTTCAGAACTTACACCCCTTTTGACCCAGAAGCTCTGGAAAACCAGAGGATGATGAATGCTGCCTTTGTTGTGCAGGCAGAAATAGACAATAAAAGAAAGCTCCAATAATTAGAAGGGTTCATGGCGATGAACATCTCTCAACTCCTTGAAGTTGCCAACAAAGTATTCATCAATTGGGATGAAACCACTGAATGAGACACCAAGAAGTGAATAAAACATCAAGCCTCCCTACTGGCAGCAGCCTTGGGAAATCCTGACCCCACCAGATGTGAAGGACTACCTCAAAGAGGAGGGACAAGCACCAGAAGTGTGACGCTGGCCACAGACCAATGTGCATACTGCAAAGAAAGTGGACACTGGAAAAATGAGTGCCCCCAAAAGACTCAGGCACATAGAGGGAACATCCCTAAAGGGAAATACCAACCTGAGCCCCAAGATCATCTGATTGGGCTGACAGGGCTAAACACAAAATAGGGGCAACTGGGCTCACTGGAACTTGGCCCCCATGAGCCCATGGTCAAACAAGTCAGGGGCCAGTCACTGACTTTCATGGTGGACACTTATGCTGAATATTCTGTGGTCACAACCCCCATCACCCCCTTTAATGGAAAAACTGCTAATATCATAGGATCGACTGGGACCAGTCAAGCCAATGGCCTTTTTGACATTTGAGAACTTGCCAGCTTGGTGGCCATGAAGTGACTCATGAATTTCTGTACTTGCCTGAATGTCCAGTCCCTGTACTTGGTAGGGACCACTTAACCAAACTGGGAGCCCAGATTATCTTCAAACCTGAAGGCCCAGCAAGCTTAAGCCTTGGAACTGGCCTCACTCTCTTCATCACTGTACCCCAAAGTGAGGAATGGAGACTTCTTGTGGGAGAAAATTCAAGTCAGAATCAAGAAAACTGCTGGAAGTTTTCCCTCAGGTTTGGGCAGAAAAAAAGCCACCAGGAATGGCACAGAACCAAGAACTCATCATCATCGACCTGAAGCCTGGAGCAGTCCCGGTCTGACAGAGGCAGTATTCATTCCCCTGTCAGAAGCACAATTGGGCATGGTCAAACACATAGATTACCCTGCCAGACCCCCCTTTCCAGCCATGTGCAGTGCTCAGTATGCTGAGGGGTGGGCGCTCCACCGCTGCCATGGCCCTTGCTCTGGGTTTAGCCTGGGAAGGAAAATAAAGACATTTGCAACCAAGATGGTAATCACGAGTGGAAATGACGAAGACAAAGGAGGCCAAGAAAAAGAAATCAAAGAGGAGAGCATTTTGGTGATGCTGGGCATCATCGGGACCATCTTGAACCTGATCGTGATCGTATTTGTATACATATACACCACTCTGTGACTGTCCCAGGGGCTGACAGTCCAGCGTTCTGACAGATCAGTGACCAGATCTGTGACCAGACACTGCCCGACAAGCAGGCTTGAACTCCAGTCTCCATCAGCTGCACCATTGAATTTTCCTGATGGGCCACAAAGGTAAACTGATTCCTCTGTGTGGTGCAGACACTAAAGCACAATGAATCCAAGAAAACGTTTTCACACTGCAAGGGACTTGGCATCCCTGGCAGAGTGGCCCAGAAGCACACTCGGAAGATAAGCTTTTGACTCTGTGGGTAAGCGGATGGATGCAGAAATCCATGATCCCAGATGGCTGACGGACATCACCTATTCAAAGACATGAACAGAATGGATGTGGCTCTGCCATGTGTCCCCGAGGACAAGCATTTCGTCTTAACTCAACGGGCTGTTTTGTACAAGAAAGCCACAGGGGCAGTGGTTTAGCAGGCATCCCATCGTCAAAAGTGTCTATTTGGTACTGGGGAGATAGCTTATTTTTCCTTTTTTTTTTCCCATTGCCTTGACATGTGTATCTGTTCATACAAAGGTTTATAAATATATATTTTTAATAAATCTGCTCTATTTTTTTAGCACGAACCAAATATTTGGAGAGGCATTCCAAGACCCATGGAGCTTTCCTTGGTTTTATCCACTGTGCTCCCTCAGCAGCTTCTGTTCTCTTGTGTAGCCATTCTGCAATTTGTCTCATCTTGAATCTCTTACCTTCTCGCTCTCTCTTTGGTCTGAAGAACATTTTGTGTAATACCAGCCACTGTCCTGGTTGGTGCATGACTTAAGATTGTCTGTTGGGTGACTTTTTGTTGGTCTATCAGTGGCATAAAATGCTTGTGGGCATGCAGCTCTGAGAGGGGACCACAGCTTTACTAAGAATTATGCATGAGTAAGGGCTGAGCAATAAATCAGCTTAAAAAATAATAAGGAAATGACTACTGGAGAGGAAGAAGAGCGTGGCTGTATTTTCAAATCAAATATAGGATAGAATATTCATATTGGCAGCATTACTTCATTCTTGTGACCATTCATTTACCAAATTTTGATTTTAGTGGCCATGTATACAGTGAGAGATGGGAAGGACAAGAGGGGATATTCAACATTAGGTGTGCAATTACTTTCTGAGTGAGCTGCTTTTGATCCTTTTAAAAGCATGTGGGGTGTAAATGACACATACACACCACACTGTGAGCTCACCCTGTGGGGCTCAGCTCCCTCAGGCTGTCGGGACAACCCCCATGACAGGTGACTTTTCAAGGCAATAGAAGGGGACTTAGGATCACCTTAAAGCTTTGTTATGTTCTAAACTTCCTGGTTTACACCCACCTGGAGTTACTGCTTCCCTGGCAGGGATGGCTGAATAAATGCAAATTTGCCCTGTTATTCTGGCTCTCTGAAACAGACCCTTGCATGGTTGCAAGGGCATGACCTTAAAAGAGGGTCTGTATTCCTTCTACCAGCACCACCTACCCACAGGTGGAAGGGGCAGCAAACTGTCTGGTTGGACACAAATTGGTGCCAAGGAGGTCTCCACTGCCAGATGTCTCCCCCATCTCCCACTATGGTGTCTGAAATTCCACCATTAAAGTCACTGCTTGAATTGTTCTAAGGGACCAGACTCTTGTATAAAACAAATGGCTCTGATGCTGTTTCATCAGGCATCTTCTCTTCCCAGCTAGAAGGAAGGAAGCTAATGTGAAATGGGGGCATACTGTGTGCCAGGGACTGGGCCAGGCTCTTCACACACCTTGAGTCCTTGAATTCTCACTGTAAACCTGTGAGCTAAGGAGTGTTTCCTCCACAACAGAGCTGAAACAACGAGGACTGAGAGAGATCAGAAATCTTCCCAACTGCATGTGTCTACTAGTGGTGGGTTCAGGACTCCAGCCCCAATCTGTATGATTCCTTCACCCAGTGAGATGTCAGAGGCTGCTGGAGCACAGGACATGGAGAGGTGGGGAGTCACAGGAAAGGGTCACTTGGGTCAGGACACAATCCTGACACCTTGCTGGGGCTCAGTTCTGCATACCTGCCCTCAATAAAAATAAACAACCCCTGGGAACACCTTGGACCCTGTCAGAATACAATACAGTAAGGGCAAGGGACATGAGGAGGCTAGTAAGATATAAAACAGAATGTCAGGGGAGGGAGCTATCTAACAGGTTCTGTTCGATACTAGAAGGATTGTATGAAAATTTTGAACAGTCAACAGTAAATAAAGGTGCAATGGAAAAAATATATATAAGGGATTCCCATATTTCCCACTCCCCACACCACCCACATTTACCCACATTAACAACATCCTTCATTAGTTTGTGGTACATTCATTGCAATTGATGAATTCATTTTAGAGAATTTCCACTAAGCATGGATTATAGTTTACATTGCAGTTTACACACTCTCCCATACAATTGTGTAAGTTGTAGGAAGATATACTATGGACTATATCTGTCATTGCAATGTCATTCAAGACAATTCCCAAGTCTCAAAAATGCACCTGTATTACATCTGTTTTCCCTCTTCCTGATCTCAGCACCTCCAGTGGTCAAATTCTTCCATTGCTAGAATCAGAAGTCTATAGTAGAATATCAGTAAGTCCACTCTAGTCCATAGTTCATTTCCCAATCCTGAGGACATTGGGATGGTGATGTTCACTCCACCTCCAATTCTGAGGGGCTTCAGTCCCATATGACCAATTGATGGGACTCTCTTGCTTGCAGTTGTAGGCTTTCTCAGTTCCTTGGTATGGTGATTTTCCATCATCACTTCCTAGATAGTTGTCCTGGGTGAGACCAATGAACTGGAGAGTAGGTGTTGCAACTCTATTGAGTCTCAGGGCCCAGCTAGCACATGCACATTGCAAAGATTCAAATCTTTTGGATGTACAACTATCAACTCCAGCACCAACTAAGCTGACACCAGCTTGATGGAACACTTCCATAGGTTATTATATTTTTATTTTTTTAAAGATTTATTTTATTTATTTTTTATTTTTTAATTTTTATTTCCCCCCTTGCTGCTTGTTCTCTGTTTTCTGTGTCCATTTGCTGCATGTTTTCCTCTGTTTCTGCTTGTCTCCCTTTGTTGCATCATCTTGCTTTGCCAGCTCTTCATGGGTGTTGCCATCAGTACTCTGTGAGCACAGGCATGGGCCATCAGCAATCAAGAGGTGAGGGCATGGGCCATCAGGTCTCCATGGGTGCAGGCACGGGCTATCAGCTCTCTGTGTGCAAGTGTGGTCATGGGCCATCTGCTATATTTGGGGGTGAGCCAGCATGATCTCACCAGGAGGCCCCAGGAACTGAACCCAGGGTCTCCCATATGGTAGTTGGGAGCCCAAGCACTTGAGCCACATCTGCTTGCATGCTTATAGGTTTTTTTTAAGATTTTTTTTTAATTGTAGGTATTGACCTACTGATTGCTTAAGGATGTCTTGTTTAATCTCCATATTTTTGTGAATTTTCCCTTTTTCCAACTGTTATTGATTTCCAGCTTCATTACATTATGCTCAGAAAGAGTGCTTTGTATAATTTCAATCTTGTTATATTAATTGAGACCTTTTGTCTCCTGGAGAATGATCCAGGAGCACATAAAAAGAATGTATATCCTTCAGTTTTGGGATGCAATAGTCTATAAATGTCTGTTAGGTATAGTTCATTCATCATTCAACATAATACAAGTTCTCAGTTTCTTTATCCTCTGTCCACATGTTGTTTCCAATGTTGAATTTTGTGTATTGAGGTCTCCAACTATTATTATAGAGGTGTCTTTTTCTCTCTGCCCCTTTTATTAATATTTATTGACTTTATTCATCTCTTAAAATGTTTTTGTATTTAAAAACTCTTTTTTCCAGTATTGGAATCACTACTCCAGATCATTTTGGTTAAAATGTGCATGGAATATTTCTTCCAACCTTTTATTTTCACTTTGATTTTATCCCTACATCTGAGGAGAGTCTCCTGTAGACAGCATCTATATAGCTCATATATTTTTATACATTCTATGTCTTTTGATTGGGGAGTTCAATCATTAACGTTCAATATTATTACTTTAAAGACATTATTTGCTTCATCCATTTTATCCCTTGTCTTTCCCTTGTCATATCTTACTATTGTCTGTCTTTTAAGTCTTAACTCACGCTTCCTAATAATATTCATTTGTACACTCTTCTCCAAGTCTCTCACTTTTATTTTTTTCCTTTCAGGATGCAGGACTCCCTTTAATATCTCTTGTAGATGTGGTCATTTGGTAACACACTCTTTCAGTTTTGGTTAATCTGTGAAGGCTGTAAACTCACTCTAATTTTTGGACAGCTTTGTTGGATAAAGAATTCCTGACTTGCAATTTTTCTCATTTATTACCTTAAATACATCATACCAATTTCTTCTCAACTCCATGATTTCTAATGAGAGGTCAGCACTTAATCTTATTGAGGTCCCTTTTTATGTGATGTATAGCTCTGCTCTTGCTGCTTTTGGAATCCTCTGTTTCTGATATTTTCATTCTGAATAGGTGTTTCAGAGTAGGACTATTAAGATTTATTATTTTGGGGGTGCATTGTCCTTTGGTATTGATATTAATGTCTTTCATAAGGTTTGGGGCATTTTCAGTAATTATTTCCTCAAATATTCTTTCTGGCCCTTTTCCTCTCTCTTCTCTTCTTGGGACACCAATAACATATATTTTTGTGTGCTTCATGTTGTCATTCAATTCTCTGAGACCCTGTTCTATTTTTTCCATTCTTCTCTCTCTCCATTCTCCTATCTTTTCAAGTTCAAATGTCCTTTCCTTGATTTCAATTAATTGTTCTTCTGTCATTTCAAATTTTTTTTATGTTCTAATGTATTTTTTTAAATCACATTTTGTAAAAAATAAAAATTTATTCCCGAGTTATCAATTTTCATGCACAGTATACAGACTAACCATTAACATCCCTATTAATGAATATTTGGGTGATATAGTTTAATAAAAAAGATTCTGAATTATAACAACACTGAAGAATAAAATAGCAACAGAAGTCAGAAAATAAGTCACAAAATTGTCAAACCCATGCAAAACATTTACAGGAGACTGGCAAGCAATAAATTAAATTTTAAGTGCTATTTAATGAGAGCCATTTAAACAGTGCAGCTCCCCATTTTAATATTAAATTCTGTGATTCCTGACAATTTTTCAAATATTAAAAGAACTACCTACAACTTTCAAATATTTATTTGTATTAATTTAAAATTGAGTGAATTGATTTAAATTCCCATATAATGTGACAGCATTATACTACAGAGGCAGTTCTTGCTTTGTTAGGATTTTTTCAATATTAGGGTGTTTATTAAATAAGGAATTGCTTTATTGATACATAAAATATACAGTCTATAAAGCACTAAGAAAGTATATCTGAGGCTTTCCCTCTCATTTCAAATGTGATTCTCTTTCCAGGATCTTGCAATATCTGTCCAGCAGGCTTCTCCTCAGGAGGATTCTGGGAGGGGTCTCTTGGCCATGTGGTCAGTCAGACATATTGTCTGCAGGCCATGTTGTCAGCTGGGCCAGCTGTCTTTCCCCTTTCACTATACTAACCTGCTTCAACTCCCCCTTGAGTGAGTTTGCACCCTTATTCTTAAGGGAGTGTTGTGGGGGTGATGGTAATTCTTCTGTAGTGACTTCCTGCTGGTTAGTGCAGCTGACCTCTCATCAGAAGGGAACATATGTCTAGCACCCTGGTTGGAACTGGATTAAATTACCACATGACTAATAAGGTATTGATTCTGTAAGAAATAAACCTATTTAGAATTTTGAAGCTACATGATCCCACTAAAAGGATGAAGAAGATGGTGGTAGACAGGCCCAAAAAGAGGACCATCCATGACATATTGGACCATGAAAGTGAGAAAAGCCAGGTGCCTTCAGAGGCTCTATCCATCCAAAGTTGATGAGAAACAGCACTCTTCCTTGAGTTATTTTATGCTGTTGGTTAATTCTAGGGATAGATTGTGATAGACCTGCTGCATTTGGTATACACTGCTAACCCCAGTTCCCATGGCAGTGATTATGCTTAGGAAAGTTAGGAGAGGTATGAAGAGAGGCACTGTCCTAGACATAAACTCAAAGGCTGTATAGGCAACAAGACAAGCATATGGCAAGCAAAATAAAGATAGTACTTAAGATGCCTTTTATCTTATAGGAACATTAATTAAATACTTAGAAAATTAATTAAATTTACCAAGATTTTAACATGTTCAGTATCATTCTGCATATAATCTAGAATAGAAATGATAAAGGTACAGTACTTAATACTATTTAATGCAGTAATCAATGCATAAGTTTTTCTTTGAGCTGAAGTAAATTGATCTAAGCTCCATGTTTGCAACACCATACATGCTATCTCTCCATGGGAGCAGGTCATAATGCCAATTGTATTGGTTTAAATTATACTCACAGGACTCTGGTAATTGTTGCTCCACTTGATATGTCCTTCACACAGTCAGAAATGTGCAGCACCATTGATCTTAGAGAAAGACTAGGAAGGTAAGGCTCCAGTGTTTGACCAGCCTGGTGCATAGTGCCCTTCAACAGTATGAAACAAAGCCAGTCTGGAGGCATTATCCATTGTAAAACTGTCTATATCAAGCCATCACAGGCTGCTGCAGGACTCTGAAAATGCAACAAACTCTCCATCCACTTCAGAAGCATAACCAGAGATGAAGTAGATACTTTTATTGTTTTAGGGGTCAGTGACCAACCTCACCAATAACTCAAATGGAGAGGCATCATGCAGGGTATTTTGGCCTGGTTGAATGCAAAAGAGTGTTTGACAATACTGAAGTCTATATTTTTTCATCTTTATACACTTTCTAAACACTTCCAATGCAATGCATAACATATCAAATTAAATTAACTATTTTAGAACTTTTCTTTTTACTTCTAAACCTTTGTCATGATGGTGTTAATTAACAGGCATTTTACTTTAGCAGTACAGGAAAAACTACTTTATCATTTTATGAAAATCTAAGATTTCCAATGGAATCAAGATTATCTTCCCCTACCAACACTTTAATATGCAGATTGAGGTGGCCTCTGATAGGTTTCCCTGTTATGAAGTTACTTTTCTTTATTAATATCAATTTAAATTTCTATTCAATAATGGCTTCCTGGAATTAGCCATTAAAATGCTTCAGTTTAGAAGATGCTTTGACAAATTCATGATAATTAACCATAACTATATAGATTTGTTAGTTTACTATAAAATAAGCTTGTTATTACAGTCAGCCACCAATGAATTTTACTTTTTTCTTTTAAGAGAGGACAGATCTACATTTCCTTCTATAACTTAATTAGACATGAACTTACATTTCCTTATCTTAAAGTATTAATACATATAATATTAATTTATGTCATTGATATCCTATAAACCTAAGGAAATTTTACCCAAACTAAAAAAAATTGAAAAAATTACAGTTTATGCAAGGAATGTTCTTTATCATTCCTTTACAGGAGGCTAAAACTTCTTCTCTTTAGTAAAATTCTAAAACTGTGAATTATCTTAAAAGCATACTGACTGTTAGGTTCTGGAATATATTACAACTGTTTATTTTCCTTTAATTATAACTTAGAAAAGACCTTTCCTTAGCCCTCAAAGATTTTCCTTTACTTATTGAAATTTGACTATTGGATATTAACCACCCTCATTTTAAGGCTGTGTAAAGGTTTACATTGGGGAATTACATGGCAAACTGATTCCCAATTCCCCAGCCCAGAAGATAAGAGCTTTAATTGGACACACCTTGCCCCTCCTTCAGATCTCTTGCAAAGAGAAGGGCCTGAGAGTTGGGTAGTTCAAAGAGCTTAGGAAAATCTTTTTCCCCTTCCCAATAGTTTCTACATTCAGATTTCTATGACCTTTCCATCCTGCTTAGCCTAGTTTGGGGTCCAGGAATATTCATTCACATATATAACCACATATTTAATTTTTAAGAATTTTAATAAAGTTCTTTTAAGAATTTTCATTTGCTAATTTGATATTACCATCCTATGTATGAACATATACACTGAACAAATAGGCTGACACAAAATGATTTAGAAACAAAAGCACAAGTCACCGATGTTACTTATAACTTTCATTCTCTTACAAAATATGTTTAACTGTAAAATAACATTTAAAAGATCTCTTTAAAGGCTATTTCTAATTACTCTAATTTGTACTGTGACCATGCAGTTTTGTGCAAGAATTTTATTCCTTTTAATTATTGGCTTATAATCAAATTGTTCCCAATGCTTTAAAATACAATTTACATTTTCCTTTACTTCAGTGCTTTGCTTATTTCCAATTTTTACTTTGACAGACCTTGAATGAGAAAGACTAATTCCAGGGTACACTCACTGAGGCAATTGAAGTTTAAGGGAAACCTGTTTTTTCTCATGACTTGCTGATTTTAGGAACAACACTTGAATGGGAATCACCCCTCCCAAGTCCTTGGCCAATGGACTGGAAGAGTGAATGTCCAACCCTGAGGGTTGAGAATTCTACCAGACAGCAACCTAGTCCACACCTGCAGTCATGAGAGAAAGCAAAGTTACTAATATCAGTGGAAGGACAGGAGACAGAAGTGTCCCAAGTTTGCTTTTCCCTGAACCATTTGGGACAGAAGTTGTCATGAAATAATCATAAGTAAAGGCAAGCAGTGAAGCTAGGCCTGAAGTAACAATAAACAAAGGCAAACTCAGTTTATAATTATCATCACAATAGCTAAAGTCTAATGGGTAAGGTGAAGCTAGTAAGCTAAAACAAGGGTGTGGCTAGACCTATAGTAATCATAAACAAAGACAAACTCAGTTTATAATTACCATTACTATAGCAAGCATGAGCTAGACTTGAAGTCATTATAAAGAAAAGTAAATTCAATTCATAATTATCATTACAGAAGTAGGTTCTAGGCTAAACTCACCCAATTATAGCAATTTCAGATATTTTCCTTCTGCTGTTAGAGAATGTAAAGACTTCTATATAATGATCTTAACTCTTAGTTACAGTTTCTACTAAGTTGCAACTTTAAACACAAATTGGGTGACTTGAAGAGACAACCAGCAAATGGCAGCAGAGTAAGGAACTCCTAGACTCAGCTCATGCTACAGGACAGTTAGTAACCAACCAGAGCTACCTAACACACCTGTTTGGGGGCTCCAGGAAATCTGAAGAGCATCCTGCAACATCCTTGAAGGAATGGAAGGAGGAGAAGTCCCATCTGTGGAGAAGATTCATGTGTAGATCCCTCCACACCAGGGAGGCCAGTGCCGATCTTCCACTGTCAGCACAAGTGGCCTCAGGAGATATTCCACAGCTGGAGCTGGACACTCCACTTCCCACAAACAGAGGAAGAAGAGACAGTTGGACACCAACTTCAGCTACTGAATAGTAAACTTAGCTGGTTAAAGTATAACCCTAAGAAGAGCTTGTTTGAAACTGTTCAAGTCAGAAAGAGAATGGTAGCTGCCATTTTAATTCTGCCTTTGACATGAGGGAAAGCTGGTGGACTGAAAATCACAGTGGTGATAGGGGCCATCTTCATTCCATCCAGATCAGATTGTAGCTCCAGCATAAGCCCCAGCTCTACCTCTGGCAGGGAGGAACCTGGGGAGACCTGTGCCAGCCTCTCTGGTTAAGTACAGGCCACACCACAGAGTTTGGTGATCATTGATCTCTGGCAGTGCAAGCTGCCTTGGGAGCTGTTCTGTGGCTGGAGTTGGAAGCTCAATTTCCCCAAAACAGGGGAGGGATATATGGTTGGCCACCGACTTCAGCTACTCAGTTAATTCAGCTGGATTAAGTATAACCCTAAGAACAGCTAAAATTTGAACCTGTCCAGGTCACAAAGAAGCTTGTAGCTGCCAATTTGACTCCACTCCCAGCATGAGGGGAAAGCAGGCTGATTGAAAATCGCAGTGACTGTAGGGACCTGATTATTTCACCCAGATCAGCCTGCAGCCCTAGCCTAGACTTCAGCACCACCTCTATCAGGGAAGAATCTGGCAGTCCCTGCACCAGCCTTTCTGGGTAAAGGCAGGTACATTTGGCTGGCACAGACTGAATAGTCAGAAGTCTCCCAGGGTAACTGCGGTCATTTTGGACCTGCATGGCATAGACTGCTGCTCACACCTCCAATTCCATTCCTGCCCCAGGCAGGGGAGGAAAGTGTGTGAAGCTTCATCACTCTCTCTGGGCAACTAGAGGTTAGGCCTGCATGACTGGGATTATTATACATGGCTGTGGTTTTGTCCCTGTCCCTGGGAAAGGGATTAATGCTAATGTATTAAACTCCCCAATCAAAAGGCACAGACTGACAGAATGGATAAAAAAATATATGAGCCACCTATATGTTGTCAACAAGAGAATCACTTTAGACCAAAGGCTACCAATAGAATGAAAGTAAAAGCCTGGAAAAAGATATCCCATGCATTCAGTAACAACAGCAACAACAAAAAAAGCTGTAGTAACTATACTTATATTAGATCAAAAAGATTTTAAAAGACACTAGTAATGTGCAATCTGAGGAGGAAGTCAAGAAAAACATTTCATTTGCAATAGCAACTAAAAGAATAAAATATTTAGGAATAAATTAAACCAATAATGTAAAGCACTTGTATTCAGAAAACTGCAACTCTTTGCTAAAAGAAATTTAAAAAGACCTAAATAATTGGAAGAACATTCCATACTCAGGTATTGGAAGACTAAATATCATTAAAATGTCAATTTCACCTAAATGATATACAGATTCAGTGCAATCCAAATAAAATTTCCACCAGCATTTTTTCATATAAATGGAAAACATGATTATCAAATTTAATTGGAAGGGTAAGGGGTCCCAAACAGCCAGCAACATCTTAAAAAATGAAAAATGAAGTTGGAGTACTCTCACTTCTAGAATTTAAATCATATTACCTCACTACATGTGTAAAAACAGCATTTATTGGCATGAAGACAGGCACATAGACCAATGGAACCGAACTGATGGTTAAGAAACAGACCCCCACCTCTACGGTCAAGTGATAATTGACAAGCCCGTGAAACCCACCCAGTGCAGACAGAGAAGTCCATTCAACAAATGGTGCTTAGAGAATTTGATATCCATAGCCAGAAGAAGGAAAGAGGACCCCTCTCTCACACCTTGTAAAAAATTAACTCAAAATGGATAAAAACCTAAATATAAAAGAACCATAGAGCTTCTACAAGATAATGTAGGAAAATATCTCCAAGACCTGGTGGTAGGTGGTGAATTCATAAAGGAGATAAAAGATGGACTACTTGTGTTTAATGTTTGTAGAAGTTTTAATTAACTTTATTGTAAAAGTGTGGAAATATATATAGCTGATTGTAACACATTATAGTGAGTAAGAGCTGGTTTATAAATGGGAATGTGGCAGAAAAGGGTAGTCTATGGATGTTAATGCCAATTGAAAGAAAACTAGAGAATAATCTAGGTACTGAATAGCACAGTAAACCCAGAGATGGATGAGAATTGTGGTTGATGGTACAAATGCAAGAGTGTCCTTTGTGAGCTAGAACAGATGTACATCACTATTGCAGGGTGGTGGGAATGTGAAGAAGCATGGGAAAAATACAACTGGAGTGACCTATGGACTGTTGTTGACAGTGATAATGTAATATTCATGCATCTAAGCCAAAGATGTACTGTGTTGATAATGGCAGAGTATGGAAAAAGTCTGCAAAATGTACACTATGGACCTGGTAATAGTCTGATGATATTATCTCATAGTCTATAACAAATGTTCTGCCATGGTGTGGTGTGTTGATAGAGGGGTGTTGCATGGGAATTCACACATGTGCATGATTGTTTTGTAAATTTAACAACTTATGTCATAAAAATATACTGAAAGAATGGTATTGGGATGGGTTGGGGGAAAATACACCAGGTGTAGTATAGGAACTATAGTTAGTAGTAAGATTTTGATGATATTCTTTCATAATTTGTAACAAATGTCTCACAACAATGCAAGATGGTGGTGGATTGATGTATGGGAGTCCTGTATGATGTTATGACTGCTTTGTTAGTTCACAACTTTTATTATACACTTTTTGTTTATGTATGTTCATGTGCAAATGATATAATAATAATAACAATAATAGGATGGGTTGAGAGAAAAATACACCAAATGTAAGTTACTTTGGTTGGTATTAATGTTTTGGTAGGATGCTCTTTAATCATTAGTAAAACATGTTTCACAACAATGCAAAGTATTGTTGGTAAGATGAGGCATGATGTCCCTGTATGATGTTATATTATGTTTATTTTGTAAGTTCACAAATATTATTATACACTTATTGTTTATGTATATTTATGTATGTGTTATATACATCAATAACTTTTAAAAACAAAAAAACCAAAAAAATTAGGCACTTTTATTATTAGCTAAGCAACTAAAACAATTTTATTAATAACAACTTTGCTGAGTTTTTCTGCTTTTCCAGCATTTGAACCATTCTAGTTGTGAATTACAAACCAAATCCAATTGAAAGACAGCATTGATGTTTAAAGAGACATTTTTAGGTTACCTTTCACCATTATCCAATTTGTAACAGGCAAACCCCAAATTTGATTTATGAGTTCCTATGCACAAGCAGATTAACAAAGTTAAATACAGATTTAAATGTTAAACACAAGAACTAAGCACAGATTAGAAAAGAAGAGACAATTTTACATATTTAGCTTAGCTTAGGAAAAGACATGACTTTAGTATCACCTGGATGTAAAACTCCCAGTGTCCATCCATGGCAGAAACCTCATGAAAGACCCTCCAGCTTCATTCTTCCAGGAAAATCCCTGGCCAGCTGCTAAGTACAGAACTAAGAGGTCCAGGGAAGCCCTGCCCCTGACATGACACTAATTTGGACTGTTCCGGGGCCTGCATCCCTTTAGTTACCCTCCAGCAAGTGGTAAAGCCCTGAGAAGGCTTGTTCACTGGAAGCATTGGAGTGTTACAGGGGAATAGACAGGAAGCCAAAAATAGTCAGGAAACTTTTAATCTTAATTGATGGCACTGGAGGAGTTTCCTTATTCTACAGGAGAGAGATTTAGTAACTGGCCTAGATCCTAATTCCCCATTCGCTCCCCTCTTTAGGCACAACCAAGGCTAGGAGAGGTCTTGAGTGCAGGCTAGGACCAAGTAATTCTCTCCTAGGTAAATTAAGAAATTCACAATCTTACCTGCTACAGCAAAGGTCACTCAAGGCCTCCTGGTTGATGGTACACATGGCTTCAGGCCCTTTCCATCCTGCTCTGGGGCAATGCCCCAGTGGTCCACATGGTGAGGTATCTTGGGGTCAGGATCCTGCTGATGTGAGGCCTGCATTTGGGTAACCCTGAAGTGATGAGTGCCTTTAATGGTGACTGTTAATACGTGAGCCTATCCCAACCCTGCACCCACCCTTTCATACATTCTCCATCTTGGGGGTGTGGTCTTGATTTTTGAAAACTGAGAAGGCTGTTTCTAAAAGGGAGTTAATGGAAGTTTTGGGGGACAGGGAGTTTCTGCAGCTTTCTATGGATTTCTGAGGCAGACTGGAGTTGCTAGGTGGATCTGTCCTTCTCTAGAGTAAGGATCTACCAAGAGGGTATTTTTATTGCCTGCACTAGCTTTCTTTGAAATAAGGCTGGTGTATATGTCAACCAAAATGGTGCTGATGCATGGTACCAGAACTCTGTTGGCTTTTATAAATAGTATTTATTTGGGGTAGAAGCTTACAATCACAAAGCCATAAAGAGTCCAACACAAGGTACCATAGGAGGTACTTTCTTACGCAAAGTCATTTGCCACTTGTTGAAGCAAGATGATAGGTGATGTCTGTAAGGATTCACACTTCCTTCTTCCTCATAAGACTCTGTGGTCCCAGTTTCCTATGATCTCAGCTGTAGGCTGGTATAAGGCTCATCTCCCTCCTCTGGGTTCATTTCTTCCCAGGCTCATCTGCTCTGTTCTCTTAACAAGGTCCGCTGTAGACTATCTGGCTAATCTTTCTTCCTGGGCTTACAGGATCCTCTGAATTTCTTCTGTGCATGTCTACTTCCATGTGTTAGCCTGTTTTATCAGCCCAAGGGGGCTGAGTCACACTGTAATTAAGTAGTTGAATCAAAGCCCTAATCTTAACTTAATCAAATGTCTCAGCTGAATCTAATACAATCAAAGGGAATCACACTCAGAGAAACAGACCAGTTTACAAACATAATCAATACTTCCTTTGCAATTCATAAATAATATCAAACTGCTAGAGCTGGGTTTCTAGGTTCTGCCTCTGAATAATTTCCCTGAGTTTATTTAAAATTGA
>JAQZBX010001141.1:0-88097 GCA_029593785.1 Cabassous unicinctus | reverse complement strand
CTAACTAGGTTCATGGAAACTAATCAAGCACTTCCCACTTCCTGGCCTCCCCAGGGGAGCTGAAGCTCTGATGATTGTCAGTGCAGAATGATAAAATTGTCTGACTTCGCCCCCTCTGGTGCCAAGCCTCAGTATCACCTGGGCTGTTGGCTAAATCAGGCTTCCTAAGTAGATTTGCCTCTTCCCTCAACCAGGCACTGCTTCTGGCTGGCTTATATGCTCCCCAAAGCTATGAGAGGCCAAATCCACAGAAAGGAAACCCCTCTCCACCTTCTGTCAGTACCGTCCCACTCTTGGAGAATGCTCCCTTTCACCAGCTTGCTCGCAGGGGTTAGGCGTATCCCTGGGCAGCTATGTAAATCAATCTTACTCAGCAGATTTGCCATTCCCTTCAGCCTGGTGCCACTTCAAGACAGCTATTTTTTTCCCCAAAGCTGTAAGTGTTTCCAGGTAGCCAATTCCACAGACAGGAAACCCCTCTCGACCCTCCAGAAGAATCCTCCCACACTTGGAGAATGCTCCCTCTCACCTGGTTGCTGGCAGGATGGCTCAAACGAGCCTTCTTCCCTGAGGGTGAGTCTCAGCTGTCTGTGTTAACCACCACAGGCAGGGGAGAAACTCATGGATCTCTCCCATGCAATTTGTGCCATCCAGCACTCTCCAGAGCATTGTCCCCAAGGTACTCACTCCATGCACCCTCAGCACAGACCCCCACACAGGACCTTGTCCCCAGTCAGCTGTCCTCAGAGAGAAAGTCAGCAAATGCCCTCCTAAACTGACACCATCTTGCCTGGGTGACTTTTAATAAGTAAGTTTAGGAGGATTTCAGACTAAGACACATATTCAAAAATCAATTATAGGTTTTATATTAGTAACAAAATTTCATAATTGAATTTTTAAAATGCCACTCTTTAAAATTCCTAAGCAGCCATAACAAAGTACCACAATTTAGGTTGCTTCAAACAATAGAAGTTTAGTGTCGAACACCTTTTGGAGGTAGAAGTGAAAAATCAATTATTCAGCAGCACTACACTTCCTCAGAAAACTGTATAGGAGAAACTTTCCTTACATCCTCTAGCTTCCGGTGTTTGCTGGCAATCCTTGGTATTCCTTGGCTTGTACATGCATCATTCCAGATTCTGTCTCCATCTTCACAAGGATATTCTTCCCCTGTTTCTGTCTCTGTTCTAGTTTCCCTCTTCTTTCAAGGAAATCATATTAAATTAGGGCCCAAGCATATCCAGTTTCATCTTATCTTAACTAGTTACATCCTCAAATACTCTATTTCCAAATAAGGTGACATTCACAAGACCAAGGGTTAGGACATAAAGATATATTTGGGGAGGCACAATTCAACATACAACAGTCAGTTATAATAGATAAAAAACACAAAATAGTTAAGGATACGTGTGATATAACAGAGTGCAAGATACATACATTAAAACTATAGTACTATGTTGAGAGAATAGAAAGACTTTACTAAATAGAGTGAAATATTGTTATCATGGATTTGATATCTCAAATGTATTAATATTTTGACTCTTCATATATTAAACTCTAGGTCAATGTAATCCCAAACAAAATCTAAACAGTTATTATTTTCATAAATTTACAAAATTCTTTTGACATAAATATGGATATTCCATGGATTAAAATTATCACCAGAATTTAAAAAGGAAAAAAATAAAACTGAACTTATGTTAACTGATAGCAACTTATTTTATAAAGCTATGCCCTGGGTTTTTCATTATGATGGTTAAGTTGTCAATGGAAAAGACTAGAAAGTGCAGTAGTAGGTTGTCACATATATCTTCAACTAAATCTCAGCAAAGGTGTGTAGGAAATCAGTGGAGAAAATATAGTCTTTTCAACAAATAGAAAAGTGATAGAGCAATTGGATATCCACATCCATATACAAAATATTGGGCACCAACCTATATCTCACTCATTGCACAAAATTAATTCAAAATGGATCTTAGACCTGAACATTAATGTAAATGTACACAATGCTTAGAATAAAACAAGGGTGAAAATATTTCTGACCTTGGATTGGGCAAAAAGTCCTTAATATAATGTCAAAATCATGACACATTTAAAAAGAGATAAATTTTATCACATCAGAATTAAAATTTTTGAGGTATCAAAAGCTGAGATAACAAGAAATGAATATAGGTTTGAATCTGTTATTTACCACAGTGTGCATGAGGTACCTGCATACATTTCTAGGGTGTATCCAGGTGTGAGTTTGAGAAGACAGTATGTTTAGAAGTATGTAGAGCTTACTACTTTTGATTTATAGGACATGTCTAGGTTTGTGTTTGAATAGGGAGGATGGTTAGAGGCATGAAATCCATCTTCTTCTGTGGGTTTAATACTGGTGATCTTGATTAAAGACATTGTGTTGAAGTGGGTGACAAACACTGGCTTCTTATATCATTCACTGAAAGTACTAGAATCCTTCATTTAATCAGGGTTCCTTAATATTCAAAGTCTGAAAGCAAGGATTAAACTTAGAAATATCCATTTATGTCACTGAATGCCAGACATAGAATCTTGCTCTATGTTTATCACCTGTTTGTGTTGGTTCATAACTAGAAGGGTCAGTGTCCTTATATGAATTATAAAACTCATAATACTTACTTCAAAATAAGCTTTATAGTGAGGAATAATTCATATAATAAACATTATGTGCTCAATAGTTTCTTAACCAATGAATTTTTTTTCTTTTTACATTTTTCAACAAATGCTGATTGGAACTGGGCAAGGTACTCTGTATTGTTGGTTTCCTGAAGTTTCAATTTATGAGAAAATCTTTCATGTATGTCTTTGTGTACAAAAGAAAGGGAAGAGCTCACTGAAAATCATTGTGTGCATTTGAGACTGTACATATACAACCTGCACTAATTCAGTGATAAAGGGGGAAATAATCACATGGTAAACAGAATAAAAGCCTTGTTGTATTTTGAATGCTCATTTCTTCTGACATTTTCATTACGTTCTCACATAATGATATACCCTTTGACCCAGATATATATATGAAGGGAAATTTTTATTCCTTTTTCTTTTATTACCTTCTCTCTTCCATTCTACCACCATCTGCTCCAGAAATGTTAGTTCCTGGATCAACAAATAACCTGGATGTATCCATGATCTCATTAGTCACTGATTTTATTTGTCTACCTAGTTCTACACATCTAGGTTAGTCTTGATAATGAACCATATCTGGATTGTGATGTCTTTCTTTAGTTCTCTTTGTCTTACCTCCTGTCATACCTTCCTGGCACCTAACCCAATACCAATCCAGGCTACATTATCTTTCCTCCTTTCTTCAAAAAATTATTCTAGCATGGAGCTGGCAAGTCTCCTGACCTGCTCTTGAACTGACTGTAGCATTTTGGGGCCTCCAGAAAATCAGTGCCTGAATCAGACCAAATAAAAATTGTAAAGTAAGTGCCCAGAGCCACAAGGGACATTACAATGGACAGTGACTTAGTGTCACTTAGGAACTGGTTTGATATGCCTCTGAAAAATAATTCCTAAGAATGTTCAAAGACCTATTAATTTCTACATTGTCACAAAAGTTTATATTCTGTTCTTCTGGATCAGAATACTTTTAGGCAATAAGTAAATGATTCCTAGGACATAAATACATGTGCTAACATCTCTGGGACTTTCAAAATCTTTTTGGTTAAATTTTAGTTTGAGCTAGTGTTCAGATGGTAAAACTACATTCAAAACTCTGAGCTTTCTTCTCCATTTTATAAGGATCCCATCTCCTTGCCACCCTGAAGGGTTTAGTGGATATTTAAAGTCCACTCCCCTGGCAAATATCTAGAAGTTCCTAAGGCACTTTGAGATTTCCAAATAATTTTGAGAATTAACCTCCTTGTGTTTCAGTTACTGGTAATTCTTTGCATTTATTTTATATTTAGGTAACGGAGAAAAACTAGCAGAGTATCGTGGGGAATTCTCCCTGATGCAGCCTAGATATAATATGAAACACACTCAGAATTGATGGTCAATAAATTACATGTAAGCTTGGCTTTAATAGTGTCCTGCTAACCATGTTTTAGGGTTGTTGTGTGATATTGGCATTTATTCCATCTAATTTCATTCTTAGGGCCATAAATTCTCTTGCAGCATAAGATAAATTGATTACTATAAAACAGTTTTAGCACACTTTAATTTACACACAAGCCATATTCCAGTTGAAAATAGTAGAATTAAGTTAATGAAAATTTCAGTTTAGCAGTGAATTCACTGAGTCACTTTCTAGTGTTCATGTATCATCCTTAATATTCTGATCAAGGAATATATCCATTTGTTTCCAATCAACAATAAGATGAATTTCATATGTTATAAACAGCCTGCTTTCTTAAAATACAATCTATTCATCTGTGTCAACTGAGGAATGTTTAAAACATGGCATGTTCTGATACAACTAGGAGAAAATTTGAACTTAGAAACTGTAATTTAACATTAGGAAATATGTTGCTATTAAGCTACAGCACAAAAAAAGGGCTTGCACAATATGTATTCAATCTATCAAATAAATAAATGATAATTTCACAATATTTTTATGATAATAGAAAAATCAAAGCAGAAATTAGTGTTAGAAATGGTCAAAATAGTCTAACATCAGAATCTTTTTTTCACTAATGGATTTAAAAAATTGAAATTTATTTCATCACCCTTATTAAATCTATGTTTTTTTTTCTTGTTTTTTTTTCTTTTTTCTTTTCTTACTTGCTTCTTAATTTGAATTTGTTGTATATATGTGCTGGACAATTATAGTAGCTGTTAAGCTGCTCAAAAACAGAATAAAAAAGTTAAAAAAATGCGTGGCATTAGCCATGTATGACACTAGGGTATTTCATACTACCTCATGTATTCACCATATTTCTGAATTATGAAATGATTTCACAATGATATAATTGACAAAAATGAGGCTTAAGGAGCTTAAGCAATGTCCTCAATGCTGTCAACTGCTTAGTTTATTTTACACTCCTCTGATTTTGTTGCCATTGTTTTAACCACTTATACAATGATTGTTTAATGTGTCTTTCTTTTTATCATTTATTATTTCATTTGTTTATAGGAATTTGCCTCTTTTCTCTGTCAAAAATATTATACATTTTAATGACAATGATTCTTCTCACCTGAATCTACTCACATTTCCCTTTTGTGTCTGTTAACAGCAGTGATGATAGTAGCATATTCCTTTAGAATACAGGATGGGATTTTAGGAGCTATTTTGTATTAAACACTTATAATGATCTAGACATCAAGCAAGAATTTGGCCTACAGAATGTACATTAGGTAAAACTTCAGTGCAGTTATTTCAAGATGATTTATTGCCTGAGAGTTCTCAACCATGTATTTATATTAACTACCAGTTAAAGCTTTGTATAACTATTCAGGAAGACTGAGTGATAAGGTAACTTGTCAAATTCCATAATCCTTTCAACAAAAATTAGTATTCACAGTGGTTTCTCCCACTGCTGCAACGCATGACACTCTTCCCACATCCAGTTCTGCCCTTACACATGAGATATGGCACCAACCTGAGTGTGAATACAGATTCTATCTTGTAGTAGCAATAGGGTATAACTTACTGATTCTAAAACATTACTGAGATTATTGTGATCTGACTCATTTTTATTGGAAATTGTGGACTTGTATTAATCGAGTGATTATGTTTAAGTAGTTCACCAACCCACATATAACAATTATTTAAATCAATTAATTTTAGGGAAATAAATGCATTTGACAATTAACAAACAATCCATATCAGTTGTAATAAATTTAAGGGTAAGACAATGAACTACTACTTAACTATTCGATATATGTTTATACTTAACTACAAAATGCTCTGTACCTGATACATATTTTCTCAGTAGCTTTAACAAATTAAAATTTGCCAAATTAACCAATGGTGTTTTAAACATTTGAATTTTCTGATTCATTTTTTAATCATTCAGGGAAGTATTCCAGGTTATGCTGAGAGGGAAAGTTGACCCTATGGATAAGGCAATACATTCAAAAATGGGCAATACATTTTATTTTCATTAGTTAAATTAAAATTCTGTTGCTTTATAAATAATAATATTTACAGAAATAAAATATGTTTTATGATCTTATCCCAATTGAAATATATGGAAAGGGACAGGAACATCTCAGAATTAGTTGCTTTGGGACTTTTTTATGGGCAGAATATACAAATATTTTGCTTTTGTTTCCCTTATATTGTTTTGTTTCCTTCTTGATAGGAAACTTTCTGATCCTTTCTTCTATTCAATGCAGCTCCCTTTTTCCCACACTCATGGACTATTTCCTTAGCCATTTATCCAGTATGGACATCTGCCATACCTCTAGTCTTTCATCCAAACTGATTGGTGACATTAGTGAAGATAAAGCAATCTCCTACAATAATTGCAAGTTTCAGTTCTTTGCCACACATTTCTTTGGAGGTATTGAGGTCTGCATTATTGCTTCCATGTCCTTGCCATCTGCAAGCCTCTGCACAACATTATTATCATGAACAGTGTCAAAGGCAATCTTCTAGTCCTAGCTGCTTGGGCATGTGGTGGGGTTGTCCATCTTTTCCTTAATTATCCATAGCATTCCAGTTGCTCTTTTGTGGCCAGATTAAATTATCACTGTTTCTGCAATATTTTCTCATTGCTAAATGTTTCCTATAATGGTACCGACATCACTGGTGTCCTTGTGGTTGCAAATTCAGGTAGGGTTGCCTTAGTAACTTGTATTGTCTTATTTGTTTCTTAAGTCATTACATTAATCACCTGTGAAATGACTCATTTGTGGGAAGATGCAAACTCTCTCTACCTGTGGGTTTCATATCACTCTGTGTAATTTAGGGGCCTTCAAACTTTGTTAACCTTAGACTACTTAATACATACCTTAAGGATAAAATATTTGCATTATTTTACACCATCATTGTACCTTTGTTCAATCTATTTTCAATCCTATAATCTATACTCTGGCATAGGTATATGTCATATACATATGACAAATGCTATGAGAATGTATTTGTGTTGTAGTGATCAGGATCTCTAAGGAAAGAACAAAATATATAAATATTCCATATGTAATGTATATTAATATGTATATTATATGAATATTATGAGATTTTCTATAAGAATTGGCTCAAAAGATTGTGGAAATGGGCAATTCCAAATTCTCTAAGACAGGCTGCAAGTTGAGAACTCCAATGAATATTTTCAATGAGTTGCCCAGTAGATGCTGGGCTGACTGAATTAGAGATGGACATTCTCCTTTTTGACTGCTGAAATCATTACTTCTCCTTTAAAGTTCTTCAACTGATTGGATGGCACTTTTCTCATTGTTAAAAGCAATCTCCTCAGTTGGTTTTAGATGTGATCAGCCATAGATGAAATAAATTTATTGATTATTCAAATCCATGAAATAGTCTCATATTAACAATCAAAAAACAATGCTTTCATGATCAGAAAACTGGGCACCATAACCTGGCCAATTTGACATATGAACTTAACCATCACAGGTGCCAAACATTATTTTTGAAGGAATAACAAAATGATTGTGGAATAAAAAAGATAGAAACCACCTCAAAGTTAATTGTGTCTTGCTATCACAAATGCAATGCATGAGGAAAATAGGAATTTAAGGTTTCAAGAAACTACAAATCAAATACTAATTATAGTATGCAAAATGATTTGGAAACATGATTTTGTGGGCTGCTGAAATTGGTTAGTTAGGGTACTTGCAAAAAAATCATCTGTGTCAAAGCATTTAATGCAGTGCTATACTGAGCAGTGGATTGTAATTTAAAATTTTAGTGAATATTTTAGTGAAATTACAGGCTTTCCTGGAAGGCCATATAATGACATATTGCCACATTCAGTGGTAATTGAGAAGTTAAATTTGTAAGTTAATCAACAAATTTAAATTTATTTTTAATATTTATCCATATACACTTTCCTGGCCTGCAAAATTAATCGAGAAATAGAGAAATCAGTATAATAGATCTCATTTTAATCCCAAGAATAATTTATTTCTCCCTTTATTATTGCCATGTAAATTAATGCTTTGTAAATAAATATCTAGAAATAGAATAGTTGGATCATAATTTAGGATAGACTTAATGGTTATGCTCAAATAGTATTTTAAGGTATCTGTACAATTTTTCACCACTAGAAGCAACATATAATAGTTCCATCATATTGGCCTTTTGGTTTTATTCTCTCTTTCATTGATCAACATAAATTCTTCAGACTTTTATCAATCCTTTCATAGAACCAACTTTTTGTCTTGCTTATATTCTCTGTATGTCCTTTGGAATTCTATCCTTGTTTTTATTATATCTTTGTCTCTATATTGTTTGGATTTAATTTGCTTTTACATTTTGATACTTAGGGCACTTAGATCCCTTATTACTAAACATTTCATTTCTTTATGACACAGGTGTTAACATTATACATTGTACAGATTTTAAAAGGCAAATAAGGGGCTATTATAAACACATCAATGTCATTAAATTCAACAACTCAGAATTGACAAATTCCTTGAATACTATATATTTTAAAAGCACATTAAAAGAAAAAACATATCATTTCAATAGTCCTATATATCTTAAAGAAATAGAATTTGTTTTTTTTTTCAAAGCTTCCCTCAAAGAATCCCCAGATCCAAATAGCTACCTTTTTGAATTCTATCAAACATTAGGATACAAACACTATCAATTTTACTGAAACACTTCCAGAAAAAGGAACAGAAGTGAAGCAACAGTATCTGAACTCACTCTATAAGGCCAGCATTTCTCTCATACTCATAAAATACAATAAAATTTCTCTATAGATTTTAAAATTTACTACTTAGACAACCATATCACCAGTAAAAACAGACAGTTTTGCTTCTTGCTATCTAATCTGGATTATGCAACTTTTTTTATTAATAAGTGAGCTTGACAAGTTTGAAAAATGTGAGAGAAATATACAAAAATTGATTGCAAAGACTATTTTTAACAAGTAATCAGAAATATAATTTTTAAAATTATATTATAAAATCCTTAATATACTTTGTATATTAATATTTAAGAATTAAAACTTAGTAGTTAATGATATTTGACACAATATATGCAAGGATCTACACAGAAAACTACATAACTTTGAAAGGGGAAATTAAACAACACCTTTCTAAATGGAGAAACATTCTGTACTCATAAGTGAAACAACTCAATATTTTTAAGATGTCATTTTTACCACCTACAAAATTAATTCCTAGACTCAGTGCTATTGTCACCCAAAAACACAAATTATATTTTCTTTTGAGAAATTTAGAATATAATTTTAATATTTATATGGAAATGCAATTCATCTAGATCAGCCAACGTAAGTTTATAAAGGAATAAATTTGGAGAAATCATATTTCCTAATTTCAAAGCATATCATAAATCTACAGTAATCAAAGTAGTATGGTATTTTGACAAAGATGCACAATCTTTGTATTGGACTTAGAATCCGGAATTAGATCCACACCTATTTGGTCAACTGGATCTAAGCAAAGGACTGTAGGCAATTCTGTAGAGAAAGTATAGAGTTTTCAACAAATAATGGTGGAAAAAATTGGACATCCATATTAGAGAATGAACTCTCACACATTATACACACATTAATTCAAAATGGATCATAGATGCTTATACAAAATATCAAATTATTTTTAAAGAATGAATCCTTGATGAATATTTTCCAGTCCATGGATAAGCAAAGAATTGATAGACACAATATAAAACCATGATCAGGAAAATAAAAGGGGGAGCTCATATGGCTCAGTGGTTGAGCACAAGCTTCCCATATATGAGATCCAGGGTTCAATACCTCATCCCTGTATTTAAAAAAAAGAAAAGAAAAGAAAGACATGATAAAAGGATTTCAAAAAAATGGTAAGAAGGCGCTTTTAAATAGAATGCAAAAAGAAGTTATGCACTAGGAGAAAGTATTTGAAAAACATAGTTTTTAAAAGAACTATTATTTAGAATGCATAAAATATTTTACATATTAATAAGAAAAATCAACAATGAAATTAAAATTAAACCAATGTTTTGAATGTATACTTCATTAAAGCAAATAATACAAGAAATGGTGCTAGACATCATCAGTCATATGTAAATGAAAATGATACAGCCACTTGCCACTTGAATGGCTAAAATTAAAGATTTATCATATAAAGTGTTGGGGAAGATGTGGAACAGCAAAATATCAATGATTTTTTCAGTCCTTAGGTGATATAGGAAGGCTAGAAAAAACTGAAGGTTGTTATTTCCCTTCCCCCAAGTAGGTTAGACTCTGGAAATACCCTCCTTGGTTTCCCTTGAGGGTAAGCATTTGTCAATGATAACAAACTGCTCTGGTTTTATTTCACAGTGGTCAGTTTTCAACTCCCCTGCTTGAAACAGAAGGAGGTCTTTCTCTGAAATTCAAAATAGGAATCAGATGGGGCTCCGGCTCCTGGAGGTAAGACTCATGTAAGTATGGTGTGTCCCTAAGGCTTGGCCACCTACAAATTTTGTCTCTCAATCTAGCCCATGCTTGGACTCCAGTGATTCATCAATTAGTCTTTAATTTTCCTTCCTGGGGCTGACTAAACCTGAAGTTTCTGCTCCAGGTAAATTGTGAACATTTTTTATCTACCTATCTCTGCAGTTCTCCAGGAAGGAGTTTTCCCTGGAAGCCCCCTTCTATGATGGATCTCTAGTTGATATGATGTTTTTCACCTTTTTCCCTTTTGAGAGGGTGGAAGTGATGACTATATGAGGTCTTTATATGTCAGAATGGAAAACAATTCTTTATCATTCAATGTTAGGCATTTACAAACTTTTCTAATACTGTTTATTTCTTAAATAATATATTTAGCAGAATATACTTTTAATTTCTAAATATATATAATCATTTATTGTTACCTTTTTCCCTAATTTTATAGTTATTTACATATACACACATATATATGTATATACACACACATATATATTTACACACAGAGACAGACACACACCCATATCCTATATGTTTTTTTTTCCCTGGAGAATCCTCTCTAACACATAGAGTGCAATAGGTAGCCAGGTGAGGAATAGGGAAAATGCATGAATAAAGGAAAAATCATGTAAAATAAAATAAGCATTAGGAACCTGGCATGTATCCATGTGTAAAATCTGCTCTAAACAAAGGGGTAAGATTAATTCTACTCTGTTACCTTTAGATTCTTCTGGCACTGTCTCTCTCCCCCAACCCAGGGGGAAAGTAAGACAAACATCAAACACAAAACCTATTGCATTAAAAATTGATTAATAATTGTGGATTTTCCTAATTCTAAATACCATAATACTCACAGGTACCTAGTAACTGAAAATTGTACATCTCTATGGACTTTCAAATGGATATAATTAAATTTCTAAGAATGTCTTCCAATCTCCATCATAATGGCAACAATTTTGTGTTGCTAAGGAAAATTGTAATGCTCTTTTGAAACTCTAGCATCACATTAATGCAGTTAGATGATAAAGAAGAATTAAACATTTCTAAAGTAGGTATTATATACCACTGTAAAAAAAATCATGAATATAGCCTTTGAGAAGAAAATTCTAAGATAGAGTACAGATAGAAAAACAAATATCTATAATATTTCATCAGTGCCATACATAACAGTATTCCTGAACCTTTTATATGATGGCCCTAAAGAAATGAATGAAAGAGAAACAAGCCTTAAAGCAGTCTATATGAAAACTATAATAGTATTGGCTTTACTTCTTTAATTAAAAGTATGTATATTTGGCTGCTGCAAAAAGCACCTGGGAACTTTTCCTTCTGGCCCTTCTTGTGTCTTTTAATGTAGAGTGTTCTGAGCAAGGGATCCCCAAAAGATGCTTTTTGATGGCAGCTTTGTGTAAGAGTCCAAAGCTTTCCACATCAGTTTGCTAGTACATAGCACAATGCAGAAATAGACAAGAACCTAGTCTGAAGGACCATCTTGACAAAGAAGACTAAATTGTTGCAGAAAGATTGAACGTGATGGTTAGTATTCACCAGTTAAAAAAATATTTTGAGATTAAATCATTGTGAACTCAAATGCTTCTTTGTTTTATATAAAACTTGATTTTACTATTTCCAAATTTGCAAGTTTATATTCATCTGGAATACATTCCTATTAGCTATTTTCAGGAGAGGCCATTCAGTAAATATGCATGAAAATTTGGGAACAAATTAAGTTTTCAGCCTGTATTTCTATTTGAGAAAAAGCATTTAAGCATAAGGAAAATTGTTTGGGTTTTAGAATCATTCAAAAAGCCCAGATTGAGTCTTTCCCTTAGCATTTGTGTAAACTTGGGCTTTGGTTGTAATAAACATGTATATAAATATAAACACGCTGATAATGTAAATGTATTCTCCAATAAACTATTGGAGAGAAATAAACCACCACTAGGATATACTGAAGATCAATTAATGGGTATATGTAAAATATCTAATAAGGTACCTGGACTATATTACCTATAACTTATGCTATTTAAATATTTTACTCTAAATCCATCAAAGAATTAAGCATAAGAATTTCACTTTCACAATTTTTTCCTTATAATAAATATGATAAATAATTAAAAAAATAAAAAAAAGATATATTAGCCATTGTTGGGATTTAATACCATCCATATCCTCTTGTCCACATAGACATAATTCAGATATCTCAACAGCTTTTTCCTTCTTCAGTTTTCTCTTTTTTTTTTTCAATTTTCTTATTCTTTTCTTTCAATCTTTTTTTATTTCAAAATGTAGAAAGCACATATTTCCCAGGATGATTTTTCTCTGGGGATTTAATTTGTAAGGGAAGAGGCACTTTGGTAGATTCTGAGGGTTAGTTAGGAAAAAGGTGCACTTGAAATTATCCCCAAAACACTGCATTTATTTGCATGTGATTATGTGCAGATGCATGAGTGTTTGTGTGTGTGTGTATTTGTGACACAGTGGAAAGGGAAAGGAGAAAGGAAGAGAGAGGGAGTGAGAAAAAGACAAAGAAAGAAATAAAGGGAGAGAGGGATGGAGGGTAGAAGGAAGAGAAAAAGAGAGAATGGATTTTTATATTGTTGAGGGAGATTTTAAGCACTGGAATAAGACCAGAAATGAAATGATATGAAGATAGATCCAGGAAATATTTCAGCATGATTTTGCTTTTTAAGAGGATTCTCAGTAACTAATCTCTGGGTTGTGTTTTTAAGGATCTTTTCCTACTTAGATATGTGTTTTCTCAATTGATGTGGAATCATTGTAGGTACAGCAAGATTGGACCCAAATGTTCAGAGATCCTGAGGTTTGCACCAAAATTAGGGAAATATTCTAAACCAAGAGTTTGGCTTTTCATAGTTTCAGTTCTCTAGTTATTTTGGGATATTTTCTATAGTTCTACTGAAAATTTATTCCTAGATATATTGTGTTCTTTAACTTATAAGATTAATTGACAAACACAGAGGACAGATTTCAATATTCTCAATTTGTGAATATGTGCTATGTTAAGTTGAATTTTGAGCCTAGAATACTTGCACCAATATCCATGTTTTTCTCATACTTATTATTTGTCTAACATAAGTAAAACAACTGACAGGAGAATTAATTTATGACTATGATGGAATCCCATTTTATTACATATGTGTTTATCTTCAGTAAAACATTTTCAGGGAGCTGTTCTGAAGATATGATGTATGTTAGAATCTTAAGCCCTTCTGATATGATGGGCTTCATTTCTTTTGCCCTTGGCACAAAGTAAATGGGCCCAGTATCCTTGGTTTCACTTGCCAGTTGGATAAGAAATCTCAACAGAATGAGGTGATTAGTGCTAGCAATATAGAACTATTAGGATATTCAAAACTGTATGCTCATATTCATGTTCCTTAGACTAGGGATGATTACACACCATCAAAATGTTCCCATACTCTAAAATAAAATGCAAACAGCAACCCATTGAAAATAATAGTGTTTTTTGGCAAAAGATGACTTGGATGAGGAGGGCCTTTTGACATGGGCTAAAGGTGATGTTTTCAACATATTTTCTCCTTCCTCCCAAATACAATGCATCTGAGTGCCTGCACATATCTAAAGGTATATTTAAATGAGCAGATAATTCTTTCATCTTATTACTTCATTCAACATGCTAGGAGAGAACACTTACCTTTCTAAAGTTTTTTCTAATAGCATCCTCAAAATATGCTTTTAACATAATTAGGAGAAAGTTGAGGGTTTAATAATGTCCCATATTCATATATTCAGAGACCTAGCAATTGGTGTATCTAATTCCCTATTTCTAGCAAACCAATATCCTGAACTTTAACCATACATGAGAAGAAGTAAAGTCACTGAAAATATTAACAAGTAAATTAGGTTATTTCTGTATGATATATCCTTGTTTTTTTTTAAATTTCAAGAATAAATATTTAGTTTCAGTGGAGGTGTAGAATTATAGGGTGATTTGAGTCTCCACACAAAATATTAGTAGGATAGAAAAATGGAGGCAGTTGCTTACAATTATGCAAGCAGTTAGTGGTAGAGATGGAGAAACACCTCATTTATTTTGCAAAGATGGAAAATAGCTGGTCCCATTTGGCCTATGGCTAATACAGCATAGCCTTGAAGAGCATGGAATCTGGCATAAGGTGAAATTTCTTATCTTAGATCTGCTACTATATATCTTACTGATGTGGTATAATTAATTGAGCCCTCCTATGCCTTCAGTGTCCCATATATAAAATGAGAATAAGGATATTACCTACTTTGATTTGGGTTTTTAATGGAATTAATACATGTAAAATATTTATAAAATATGAGGATTAAAATATGTTCTAATTGAAAAATCATTTAACATGACAAAACAGTCCTAACTTAAAAAGATTTTAAATGATAAAACCTGTAATAAATCTACCTTGACCTGCATTGTTTTTCAATTTGTAATTCACACCAAGTTTAAACATGCTATTACATGTTTAATGTTCTGTATTATTTCAGATAAATTAAAATTTTATTGTTTACTCTGGACTCACATTACCTTATGGAAAATCAGAACAATATCACTGAATTTGTCTTCTTGGGGTTATGGGAGGACAAGCAGATAGAGCTACTGCTCTGTTTCTTGTTCCTGCTCTGTTTCTTGGTGGTCTTAATGGGGAATTTCATCATCTTTTCACAATTACCTGCAGCTATCTAATTGAACAGCCAATGTACTATTTTCTCTGCCAACTATCCCTCATGGACCTCTCCTTCACTTGTGTTGTAATTCCCTGACTAATCAGAAACCTAGCATCAGAGAGAAAAATCATTTCCTATAACAACGGTATGACCCAGCTCTTCACTATGCATTTACTGGCAGCTGTGGAAATATTCATCTTGGTGTCTATGGCTTTTGATTGCTATGTAGCTATTGTCAAGCCCCTGCACTATATGGTCATCATGAACAGGCAGAGATGTAACATGCTGATTATCATGGCTTGGAGTGTGGGCTTTTCTCACTCTATTGCTTTACTGCTCATCATCCTCAATTTGCCTTTCTGTGGCCCTAATCAAATCAATCACTAAATGTGTGATGTGAAGCCTCTTTTGAAACTGGTCTGCAAAGATATACATGTTTTTAGTGTCTTAGTTATTATCAATTCAGGGATTTTAGGGGTTTTAATTTTCCCTGTCCTGGTGGTAAGAATATTGTACAATCTTAGAACACACACCTCTGCAGCAAGACACAAAGCTTTGTCAACCTGTAGCTCTCACATAATTGCTGTAATTTTGTTTTTTGTGCCCTGTATCTATCTATATATTCTACCTGCTGGAAGTGAGAACAAAGATAAGGAAATCTCTGTGTTTTATACTGTGATTTCTCCTATGCTGAATCCTTTCATCTATACACTGAGAAATGTGGAGATAAAAATTGCCTTGCAAAAGTTATGGTCTCAAATGGTACCTTGAGATTTAAAGTAAATAAGGTGATATTCATTGTGATTTCCATGCTGTGTCCTTATTTTAGCTATTATTCACATCATTGTAGAATGAAGTTAAGCTTTCTTTGGGAGTTGGATTAAATAACTTCTGACATTACAAAGTATAAAGAACATATTACTATTATTCATGTAGGAACCTTCACTTTAAAGGGTCTAAATTGTTTCCAGTGTGAACACTTGTATTTGAGGAACACAAGAAGTATCTTTCTAAATGGTATCTTTAATCCTGACACACCCCTCTTCAGAAATTTACAAGAAAGGCTATTTTCCTTGGATTAATTTAGAACCTCCTATCCTGATAATTGGAAATCTCTCCAAATTGGCTCATGTCCAGTTTAATCATCACAGAGATTACTGCATTGGAAAAGCACAATGTTGCAAAATATAATAGATTTTTCATGTCAAGGATACCTATGTGATGTATTTTTTATTGACTACCTTTTTTCTTTTGTTTTCCTTTGTTAGATGATTTAAGCAAATATACTGCACTCTTCTACATTCTCCAAACAGACTCATCTCTCACTTCCAGGTTTTATTTTCTGCTATCTTCTCTACTTAGGTTGCCCCTTCTTCTATATTTGAGGGTCATGACTTATGTATAACTCACATTAATTCTTATATTATATGATTCAGGAGAATTTTGCATACTCATCAAATGACCAGAATTACAAGCATACTATGGAGATATTGTGGGTTTTGTTCCAGACCACTGAAATAAAGCAAATATCACAGAAAAGCAAATCACATATTTTTTGGTTTCCCAGTATATATAAAGTTATGTTTACACACAACTGTAGGCTATTAACTGTAAGATAAATTCATGTCTTAAAAAACTTTTACATATATTAATTAAAAATACTTTATTACCAAAAATACTAACTAACATATGAGCCTCCAGAAATCCTAAACTTTTTGCTAGTGTGGGATCTTGCTCTGATGTTGATGGCTGCTCATTTATCAGGGTGGGGGTACCTGAAGGTTGGTGTGGCTCTGCCAATTTCTTAAAATAAAACAAATGTGAAATGTGCTGCAATAATTAACTCTGTATTTCATGATAGTTTTCTCTGTAGTATGTATGCTGTTTGATAGCATTTTGCCCAAAGTAAGATTTCTTTCAAAATTGAAGTCAATATGCTCAAACCCTGTGACTGCTGTATAAACTGAGTTTATGTAATATTCTAAATCCTTTGGTGTCCTTTCAACAATACTCACAATATCTTCACCAGAAGCAGGTTACATCTGAAGAGACCACATAGTTTTCTCATCCCTAAGAAGCAACTCCTCATCCATTCCATTGATGTATTATCATGAAATAGCAGCCAAACATTTACATCTTTGAGCTACATTTTTAATACTATTTCACTTCCTATTTTCACTACATCTGCAGTTACTTCCTCCACTGAAGTCTTGAACCACTCAAGGTCATCCATGAGGATAGGAAACAACTTCTTCCAAACTGCTGCTAATGTTGGTATTTGGCCTCCTCCCATGAATCACAAGTGTAATTAACTTTCCAAGAATTGCAAATCCTTTCCAGGGGTTTTCAATTTACTTTGCCCTGATTCATCAGAGGAATTATGCTCTGTGTCAGCTAGAGCCCTCCAAAATGCATTTGTTAAATGAAAACACCAGAAAGTTAAAATTACTCCTAATCCAAGGGATGCAGAATGGATTCTGTATTTGCAGGCATGAAAACAAAATTAATCTCATTGTATATGCCCAAGAGAGCTACTGGATGACCAATTGCATTGCCAATAAACAGAAAAATTTAAAAAGATTCTTCATTCTGAAAAATATCTCTCAATAATGGGGTTAAAATATTCCATAATTCATGTTGCAAACAGACATTCTGTCACCCAGGCTTTGTTTTTCCAATTATAGAGCATAGGTAGAGTTGATTTAACATAATTCTTAAGAACCCTAAGATTTACAGAATGGTAAATAAGCATTGGTTTAATCTTAAAGTCACCAGGTGCATTAGCCCTTAACAAGAGTATCAAACTGTCCTTTGATGTTTTGAAGCCAAGCAGTGACTACTCTTTATCCATCAAAGTCCTCCATGATATTTTCTTCCAATATAAGGCTGCTTCATCTTGTACTTTTTATGTTATGGACATGGCTTCTTTCCTAAAATCTCATGAACCTATATCTGCTAGCTTCAAACTATTTTTCTGCAGCTTCCTCACCTCTCTAGCCTTGATGGAATTTAAGAAAGTTAGGGCCTTTCTATGGACTAAGCTTCAAATTCAGGGAATGTGGTGGCTGCTTTGATCTTCTATCCAGAACATTAAAATTTTCTTTATATCAGCAATAAGACTGGTTTACTTTCTTATCATTCCTATGTTCAATGGAATATCACTGCTAATTTCTATCAAGGATGTTTCCTTTGCATTCACAACTTGCTAACTCTTTGGTATAAGATTTTGTCCTATCACAGCTTTCATTCTGCCTTCCTTAGTAAGCTTAATCATTTCTACATTTTTTATTAAAGTGAGAGATATGTAGCTTTTCTTTTAACTAGAACACATAGTGGCCATTATAGGTCTATTAATTGGTCTACTTTCAATATTGTTGTGCCCCAGGGAATAGTGAGGCTGCAGGAGAGGGAGAGAGATGGAAATGCAATTGATGGTTGGTGGAGCAGTTAGAACACATACAACATTTTTCAGTTAAGTTCACCATTTAACATGGGAGACTCTGAGTTTTAAGAAGAATACAGGAAATGACCTATCCCATAAGAGAAAATACTTTGTGACAAATATTGAATATTTTATTATAATTAATTTTGATTTTTTTAAAAGATTTGTTAATTTTATTTATTTATCCCCCCCTTGCTGCTTGTGCTGCTGTGTCCATTCGCTGCGTGTCTTCTCTGTGTCTGCTTATCTGCCCCTTGCTGTGAGGTCCTGCCGCATCAGCCAATGGTGCCGCACGAGCCGGCCTGCCCTCACAGGGATGCGCCGGGAAGCGAACCTGGGGCCTCTCATATGGCAAACGGGTGCTCTATCCATTGCACCACACCTGCTTCCTGCCGTGAGGTTGCTGCATCAGCCCACCGCACCGCTCAGGCCGGCGTGCCCTCACAAGGAGGCCTCAGGACGTGAACCCAGGCCTCCCATATGGTAAATGGGGGCTCTACCCACTGAGCCACACCCACTTCCTTGATTTGTTTTTAAAAGTCCCACATAATTTAATGGTTGAAAATATGATGAAACTATTTATTAGGCCCAGACCCAAATTCTCATGAATTGAAATTATCTATTTGCTAGTAGTCTTTTCTAGCATTCATTTTCCAACTTGTAACCCAATGCCTGGTGTTGAAAAAAATGACAAATCAATGTATGATGTATTTGATTAATGGGCTTGCTAAGCATATGAATATAAGCATAGGAAATTAAAGAACTATTTTAGGTCATAAACATGTAATTTACAAAATTCTATCGATTAATATATTTTTTAGAAATTTAAAGTACACCATAATAATTTTTTACAAGAACACCATAATTTAGCTTGAAAGCACTCATATTATACAAGCGTATTATTTAAGCTGCAACATGGTCAGAAATCACCAGGCTGACAGAAGCTTAGAAGTCAGATATCAAAGTAAGTCAGGACGTCATTCCAGAGGTTACACTTATGCAAGTCTGAGCAGTATCTCATTGATTGCCACCGTAAACAGTACTTCAAATAGCAGCGCTCCTGAGAGCTCTAGAGACATCCAGAATCTGTAAGCAGGACAAACAGCTCAGGAATTCAGCACCATGTTAATGGGACTTACTTTGGAATTTATGCTCCCCAGTGTAACAGAATTAGACTCATTTACAGGTTCTCTACACATGACTCCTCTGCCACATTTATTTGAACCTATAGTTAGCACTATCCTTGATAAATGTATGTCCCAGAGACTTAAATCTTTGGTCCATCCATGTGCCAGTTGAGCCCTGAATTTCATCAGAGTTGCAACACTTACTCTTCAGTTCATTGGACTTACCAGGACAGCTAACAATGGGATGATTATGGACAACACCTATCCTAAGGAACAGAGAGTGTCTGTAACTTCAAGCAAGATAGCTCCATCCATCTGCCCCATGGAATCTAAGCTCCTCCTCAAAGAGAAGCAGAGTGGGCACCACCATCCCAAAATTCTCAAGATTAGGGAATCAACATTGGAGTAAAGTAAACATTATTTTCCTACTATAAACTTATTATTCTAGCAATGGAAGAACTTTCATTATTGGAAAAATGCAGTGACCTCCCGAGGTTCTGAGGGATGGGAGAGGGAAGAATAGGTGTAATATAGGGACATATTCAGGGCATTGGAATTGTCCTGCAAGACATTGCAATGATGAATACAGGCCATTATATAGTTTGTCATAGCCTACACAATTGTGTGAGACAGAGTGTAAAGTATAATGTAAACTATAGTCCTGGTTAGTAACAATGCTTCAATATGTGTTCATCAATTGTAACAAATGTACCACACTAGTGAAGGATGCTGTTAATGTGGGTAATATGGGAAGGGCAGGGAATAAGGTATATGGGAATCCCTTATATTTTTTTATGTAATATTTATGTAATCAAAACCTTCTTTAAAAATAAAAAAGTGAAAAAAGTTTAGGGGCAGGTGGAGGTGGCAAAAGCAAAAAATAGATTCCAGAGTAAACTGTGAGTGAACAAATTCTTCATGAATTTTTGCCTTGGTCAAACTCTTCCAATTTTATCCTTTTTCTTCTTTCCTCAAGCTTGTATATGCCTCTACTTATCCATTGATAGGGAACATTTAGACACTTCAAGACTATTTTAGTGTTCTTAAAGACATGAGAAAACCCTAGGTTAACACAATATATCCTAGATATTTAAAAGCAATTATAATTCAAAAGAGGTGATTCTTTCCTCTCCAATTATCAACTTTTCTAGAATATTATGATTTTATTAAACGTCTCTTAGACAATCTCTTCCATGTAAGAGTGTAAAAAATAATATTTTACTCTGTGTTCTGTATTTTTGTTAAATGGGCCATTTTGAGGAAGATTCCTTCTATTTCTCATTTGAAGTATTTTTATGAAGAAAAGATGCTGAATTTTCCCAGATACCTTTTCTGCATTGCTAGAGATGATCATGTGATTTTTCTCTCTCAAACTGTTAATGTGGTGTGTTACAATATTTGCTTCTCTTACATTGAACCATCTTTGCATATGTGGGATAAAACCCACTTGATCTTGTTGTATAACTCATTTGTTGTTGGATTCAATTTGCAAATATTTTTTGAGGATTTTTTCATCTAAGTTCATTAAAGGTGGATTGGTAATGTTCTTTTCTTGTGGTATCTTTATCTAGCTTTGGTAGTAGGGTGATGTTGGCTTCATAGGATGAGTCAGGTAATGTTCACTTCTCTTCAAACCCTAGCTAAGGGTTTGTCAATTTTATGAATCTTCTGAAAAACCAGCTTTTGGTTTTGTTAATTCTTTCTATTTTTTCCCTCAATTTCATTTAATTCTGTTGTAACCCTTGTTATTTATTTTCTTCTTCTTGCTTTGTAACTAGTTAGCTTTATATTTGTAGTTCCTCCAGATGTGCAGTTAGGGTATTTGATTTTAGCTTTTTCTTCTTTTTTTTAACGTAGGCATTGAGGGCTATAAATTTCCCTCTATGTTCTGACCTAATTACATCTCATAAGCTTTGATATGTTGTGTTCTCATTTTCATTTGCATCAAAATAATTACTGATTTCTCTTGCAATTTACTCCTTGTTCCACTGATTGTTAGAGCCTATTGTTCAAATTCCATATATTTGTGAATTTTCTAGTTCTCTGCCCATTATTTATTTCCGGCTTCATTCCCTTGTGTTCAGAGAAAGTGCTTTGTATAATTTCAATCTTTATAAATTCTTTGAGACTTATTCTATGACCTAACATATTATTTATTCTGAAGAATGATCCATGAGTGTTAGAGAAGAGGGTATATCCTGCTGTTTGAAGGTGCAATGTTATGTATGTATCATTAGATGTGGTATCTTTAACATATTATTCATGATCTCGGTCTCTTTATTGATCCTCTGTCTATTGTCTATTGCAGAAAGTGATATATTCAAGTGCCTTACTATGACTGTAGAGTTGTCTATTTCTTCCTTCAGTTTTACCAGTGTTTGCCTCATGTATTTCAGGATATCTTGGTAAGTTGCATAAATATTTATGACTGTTCTTTCTTCCTGTTTGGTTGTCCCTTTTATTAGAATACAGAGTACTTCCTTGTCTCTTACAACAATTTTACATTTAAAGTCTATTTTGTTCAATATTAGTATATCTACTCCAGGTCTTTTTTTGGTTACTCTTTGTGTAGAAAAATCATTTTCTAACCTTCACTTAAAACTATTTGTGTCCTTTGGTCTAATGTGCATCTCTTGTGTATAGCCTATACATCATATTTCCACCTATTCTGCTAATCTGTCTCTTAATTGTGGCCTTTAATCCATTAACATTCAGTGTCATCACTGTAAACTCAGTAATTATTTCAGCAATTATAGCTTTAGGCTTATATATATTATATCTTATTTTTGCTTCCCTTTTGACACTTTTAGTTATACTTTATAAAAATCTTCCTTTCTAAACTCTACACCAAACCTCCCTCTCCAAACTTTTCTTTTAAACCTGCAGACCTCCCTTTAGTATTTTTTAATGGCAGGTTTCTTGTTGACCAATACTATTAATATCTGTATATTTGTGAATACCTTCATCTCTCCCTCATTTTTGAAGGATAATTTTGTTGGATACAGAATATTGGCTGTCTTTTTTTTTTTTATCTTTCAGCACCATAACATTGTCATACCACTGCCTTTGTGTTTCCATGGTTTCAGATGAGAAATCAGCAGTTAATCTTAGAGAGCATCCTTTATATGTGATGTATCTCCTATCTCTTGCTGCTTTCAGGATTCTTTATCATTGTCATTTGACAATCTGATTAGTATGTGTCTTAGAATAGCTCTGTTAGTATTTATTCTGTTTTGCTTTAGATGCCCTTTGTGAACATGTACATCCATGTCCCTCATAAAAATTGGAAAAATTTTAGCCATTGTTTCTTCAAACACTTCCTGTACACCCTTGCACTTCTAGTCTCACTCTGGGATACCCATAATGTATATGCTTGTGCTTTTCATGTTTTCATTCAATTCCCTGGTTTGCTGCTCATTTTTTCCATGTTTTTCTACATCTGTTCTATCTGGGGCATTTACTTATATGCTATCTTCCAATTCACTGATTCTTTCCTCTTTCTGGTTGAATCTGCTTTTGTGTGATTATACTGTATTTTTAATTTCTTTTATTGTAGCTTTCATTATCATAAGATTTCTTTTTTAATATATGTTTGCAATTTTTTCTATATGCTCAGCAAGTTCTTCTTAATATCCTTTATTTTTTCCTTCACCTCCTTTTTTGAAGCTTTCTGTGGAAATCTTTGATTAGTTTTTCAAAATTCTATATCTCCTGTGGCTTTTTAGGTTGTTACTTTGACTGTGCCATACCTTCCATTTCTTAGTATGGTTTGTCATTTTTTCTAATATCAAGCATTCCTTCATTTGGTGAGTTTTCTCTGTGGAATAGTTTCTTCTTGCCTATGGTTTTATTTTTATTTGTCTTTATGTTAAGGTTCTTCTTTGACACTTAGTTCCAATTATTCTAAATCTTTAAATTTGCCTCTCCATAACTGAATAAAATAAAGGAAAAAAAGATAAAAGAGGAAAAAGGAAATGATGGGGGGGAAAGAAGAAAAGGAAGAGAAAAAAGAAAGAAAGCAGAAGGAAGGAAGGAAGGAAGGAAGGAAGGAAGGAAGGAAGGAATGAAGGAAGGAAGGAAGAAGGAAAGAAGAAAATTCCAGGTAACACTCTTAAGCAACTATTGTCCAGGTAGAATTCTCCTTGTCAGCCACACATACCCACCTATTGCTCCATGACCCTGGTGCTCCCTAAGTACCTGGAATAGGAGAGAGAGAGAAAAAAAACCTGGACCTCACTCTCAAGCCACTGGTGTCTGGTTAGGTTCCTTCTTGCCAACCATCTGCACCCAACTTTTGCTCTTTGGTGTCCTCATTCCAGGGGTATCTTAAAGAGGAAAGAAAAAAATACACAAACAAAATCCCTGGACTTCCATCTCAGGCCACAGTGTCCAGCTAAGCCCTTCCATGCTATCTTCCCTGACTAGTCACCTTGTGGCCTTACCACTCCCCTGGTGCCTAACTTGGCACCCCCTCACTGGATATCCATTCTTCCCCAGAGCCATGAGAATTCCCCTTTGCTTAATAAGCCCACCAATCTTTCCACTGCTTCTGGATGATGAGTGTAGCCTACTGCACCCTACTCCCTCATCTTGGATCCAACTCAACTGTTTTTCATATGTCACTTGTAATACCTACAAAATTAATTCCTAGATTCAATGTTATCTTTCCCCTAAAACACAAACTGGCTTTTATTTTTATAATTTTAAAACTAATTATATTTTTATGGAAATGTAAAGCATCTGGGTCAGCCCACAGAAATTTATAAGAGAGTGAATTTGAAAAATTACACTTCTTGATTTCAAGGTATTGTATAAACCAACAGTACTAAAACAATTCTGGTAATTCATAAAGATAAAGCTAGACAACTAAAAGAGTCAAACCCTCTGAAGAGTTCACAATTAGGTCTACACACACATGATCTACTAAATCTAAGCAAAGGGCTGTACATAATTCCTTGGTGGAAATGATAGTGTTTTCAACAAATGTTGATGGAACAATTCGGCATACATACACACAGCAAATTAACATTGACCTGTACCTCACACATTATATGTACATTAATTAAAAATGGATCATAGATTTCTACATAAAATATAAAATATGAAGTATTTAGATTGAAATGTAAAAGAAAATCATTAGGGACTTGGATTAGACAAAGACATGTTAGAGTCAATACAAAACTATAATCCAGAAAAGGAAAGTCATGATAAATGAATTTTTAAAAGGTAAACAATTTTGCTACAAGACTGAGATTGTAAATAGAAGGGAAAAAATAAATTATGCCCTAAGAGAATATATTTGAAAGGCATATAGTCATCAGAGAACTGTTATTTAGAATATATAAACATGTATTACATATGAACAAGAAATAATTGAACAGCCCAATGAAAATGAGCACAATAAAAAATTGTACAACCCAGTTAATAATGAACCAATGTTTTGAACAGAAAATTCAACAAAAGTGAAATAACTTAGCAAATAATACATGAAAAAATTCTAGATATCATTAGTCATGTAAATGCAAATTCTACTTGAATGTCTACATTAAAGATTGACCAAAGAAAGTGTTGCTATGGAGATGTAACAACACAAATCTTATATTTCCATTCCCCCAATCAGGTTAATCTGGAAAAACCCTCTTTGATTATGCTGTGGTAAAATAGGGCAGGAAATTGTTAATGAGAATGGACTGCTTTTGTTTTAGTTCAAAATTGTCACTTTTCCCCTCCACTACTGGAAACATACGTTTAGTGTTCTCTGAAATTCAGAGTGGAAATCAGCTTCGGTTTCTGTAGATAATACTCAAGTAATGTGGGAGTCCCTAAGATTCAACCCCAGGAAATTTTGTGTTTCAAGCAAGCCTATGTTGGATGTCAGCAATTCCTCATTTACCTCCACCCCCCTGCAATTTTTTTTGTTTCTACAGATTCTTAATTTTTTAAAACATATTTTTTTATTTTAAAAGAAGATACTTAGATTGCATAAATGGTACCTAAAAATATAGGGAATTCCCATATGCCCCACTCCCTACATCTCCCTCATTTCCCCATATTAACAACATCCTTCACTGGTGGGGTACATTTGTTACAATTGATGAAAACATTTTGGAGTATTGCCATTAACAGTGGATTTAGTTTGCACAGTAGTTTACACTCTCTCCCACAAATTTTGTAGGTTATGGCAAGATGTGTAATGTCCTGTATCTGACATTATAATGTCATTCAAAACAATTCCCAAGTCCCAAAAATGCTTCAATATTACGTCTGGTTTTCTCACTCCCTGGCCTCAGAACCTCCAGTGCCCACTTCCTCCATATCAATGATAGAACTACTTTCATTGCTAGAATCACAATAAGTGTATAGTAGAACACCTGTAAGTCTACTTTAATCAATAGTTCATTCCCCAGGTTTACCCCAGTTCCTGTGGTTTCTGTGCTAGGAAAGTGATTGCTTGTCTCTGCCCATCTCTTCAGTTTTTGAGGAGATGTTTTTCCATGGAATCTCTGTAGTCTAAGAGGTCTAAGATTTGTTATGTTCAGTTTTTCATAATTTTTTCTTGTTTAGATGCTGAGTGAAGACTATCCAAGCTATTTAGATATAAGAACTCAAATCAAGTCATTATCATTCAATTAAATACCTTTAATTTTTTTCTAAGATTGTTTAGTCTTTAAAAACATTTAGTAATGTATCCTTTAAATTTCCAAATATATACAAAATAATTGTTAACTTCTACCTTAAATTCATAGTTCTATGCAATGCCTCTCCTTTAAAGTTTATTGAGGCTTTTTTTAACAATCTAATAAGTATTTTACAAATATTTTATCTCTGAATGTAGGAATATGCATTCCTTAATTGTTGGATGTATAATTGTATATTTGTCTAAATATGACTGCTGTTTTGAATTGTGTTATTTTATCTTTTATTTCTTACTTTTGCTTGCTTTATGAATAATGATAAATGAGTTTTAATGTTCCACTGAAAAGGTGAATTTATCTGATTTTCCCAATTTTGCTAAGTCTATATTGAGGAATCCTTATTAAGTGGTTGTGTCAGTTTGGGTCTTAGAGCAAACATAGGACAGATTAAGGTGCCACAATTGAATGAGAATATAAAAGAAGAGATTATTTTCAAAGATGAGTATAGTAGCAAGAACACCACAAGGATGTGCAGTGCCTGGGGAGCTAGTAAGTGTTGAAAACTGACATGTGTTAAATAGTGTGTGATATGTCATATGTCAACTTGGCTAGCTTATGGTGTCCAGTTGTTTGCACAAACAACAAAAAAATGCTGACCAGATTTTTTATTACTGTAATGGTATTTTATGGATTTAAATCATTAATAAGTTGATTTCATATATGGCTGATTACATCTTCAAGCAACAAATGATATTACCTTCAGTAATGAGAGAAGACTCATCCAAACACTTAAAGGCCTTAAAGAAAGGACATATGAATTCATCAGTCAGAAAGAATTTCTTTCTCTTCTGCAGCCAGCTTCTACCAGAGAATCATCAAAATCTTCATCAGAGTTCTCAAGTTGTGGCCCAACCAATAGAATTTTATTTGCCAATCCAGAATTTGTAGAGCCCCCGCAGCACTGCTTATATCATGGAAGCTGCATAGTGTGATTACACCCACATGCACTCCTGCATGCACACCTGCACACCCGCAAACACACACTGTGCACACATGTGCACACATCCTGCAGCATGCCCAAGGTTGTGCACACCACCCACATTCCATGGTGGCAGTTTGATACAATGATGATGGAGCCAATCAGTCTAGGTGTGTTGCACATCATTGCCTCACATGTCCTTTCCCCTCCCCTCAGGGCACATGTGTGCTTGCTGACAGAGCTCTCTGGTTTGCCCCTCCAGAAAAAAGAAAAAAACAAAACAAAACTGCAGAGCTATCTGCCCTGACATAGGACCTGGGTGTCTCCAGAGCTCTCAGGGGCCTGACTATTTGGGGTGATATCTGCTTTGGAATTCTATGAGATCTTACTGAGATATGTGTACGCATTATCTCTGGGATGACTTCCCAACTCATTTTGAAGTCTCCTAGCTATATAAACTCATTTGTCTTTACCTTTTGCCCCTTCTATTCAAGATCTTTTTCTGGTCACATTGCCAGTTGGTGCTGGTAGCAATCCCTCAGTGCCAGGGAGGCTCATCCCCGGGAGTCATGTCCCATGCTGGGAGGAAGGTAATGCATTCATATGCTGAGATTAGCTTAGAGACAGGCCACATTTGAGCAACAAGGGAGCTCTCAGGAGGCAACACTTAGGCATCCCATAACAAAAGGCTAAGTTTCAGTTTCAAGAGCAAAAACTCATAAGGCTTGTCATCAATATCAAGGGCCCATCACTGGATTATCCTCCTTCACCAGTCTCTGCCACTACACTTGGGAGCCAGTTGCTGCTCTCTTAGAGAATGTGGAAGAGCTCTTCAGGATGGGGATTCAATATTCTCTCATTTATTGAATGATTTTCCACCCACTGTGACAATAACCTCTGAACATTTGAGCATTTTTATATACCTTATATTTCTGCTCAGGTGAACTTCCTCCCATGCGTCCTCCATCCGTGACTCCCCACACCAATGATCCTCCTCCACCCCAGTTGAAACCCTTCTGTCATCCAAAACTTCTTCAAAGATGGAGCCAATACAATACCTGAATACAATTAATAGGAAAATGAAATAATAAGCCTTAATGTAAGTGAGAAAATACATAATTTTAAAAAAAAATCTAAAACTAAAATAAAATTAAAAGATTGTGATTATTAAAAAAATGAAAAATATAAAAAATTTTTTTTTCACCTTTTCCCTTTCATCACTGCAATATCTGGTGTCTAGTCTGTATCATGGCACCTACCCCCTCTCATTCCCCATTGTCTCACTATTTTTTCATTTTGTTTTCAAAGAAGTTTTAGGTCACAGCAAAGTCACACAGAGAATACAAGATTCTCATTTATCCAAAATCCTGTCCCTTTCTTCCCCCCATATTAATACCTTTTTATAAGTGGATGGTAGCATTTTTATAACTGATATACAAATAGTGAAACATAGCTTCTAAACATTGTCAATGGTTTACACTATGGTTTACATTTTAGACCATAAACTTTTTAAAATTTTACTAATATTTACCATGTCCTGTGTCCATCACTGTCTGGTAATGAAGAACATGTCCTCTGACAACTAAATACCCCCTGTTTGATCTATTGTATTCCTCCCACCCCATCCCCCTGAGGCACATGAAACACCCTGGCTTGACTCATTGGATGACAAGATTCTTAGTTACATACAAGAGTTCTTGATTCACTGGTTTCTCATCCCCTATTAGGAACTGCCCTTGATCTTGAGAGACTCCTACTTGTCTATTTCTGAACAAATCAGTCCTCCCAAAGATGGGAGTCCAACACGTTCCTGGTCATTATATGGGTCTCCACCCACTGATACAACACATTATGACAGAATAAATACTCACACACTCCCTAGAAGCCTGCACCCTGTCCTGAATGCCCCCCAAAACAACACCCTAAACCAGTGACCCTTACTTGTCATTCTGCCATAAGAGCATTCTTACCTCTGTCCTTTCAACCTCATACTCACAAATCTCCAGTGTTCACGTGGTCCCTCTCACAACCCTCCCCTCCAGTATCCTGGACCTTCTACCCTACTCTTCCCAATCTACCCACCTGTTAACCCTGAATCACCCAACCCAATAATATGACTACCTTCCTTTCTTATACCTTCAATATGCAACTACACTCTATCACTTTACCATAGATTACATCTGTATGGGTGATGGCTCACAACCTTCTCTTGTCTTTCTTTTTCTTGTAAACCTATCTTTTAGACAATAGCTCTCTGAGACTGTTCAATTTCTTTCATTCATATCAGTGAGATCATGTACTGTTCATCCTTCAATGCCTGGCTTACTTCACTCAACATTAGGTCTTCAAGATTCATCCATGTTATCCCATGTGTTATCACTTTTTCCTTCTTATACCTGAGTAATAATCCATTGTATGTGTGTACCACTTTTTCTTTATCCATTCATCTGTTGATGGGCACCTGGGTTTATTCCAACTTTTAGCAATGGTGAACAATGCCACTATGAACAATGGTGTGCATATATCTATTGGTGTCTTTGCTTTCAGTTCTTCTGGATATATACCCAGCAGTCTAATTGCTGGATCATATGGAAGATCTATTGTTAGTTTTCTGAGGAACTGCAAAACTGTCTTCCATAGTGGCTAGACCATTCTAAAGTCCCACCAGCAGTGGATGAGGGTTACCATCCCTCTACATCCTCTCCAACATTTATAGTCTTCTGTTTTTTTAATAGCCATCATTCTAATGGGTGTAAGATGGCATCTCATTGTAGTTTTGATTTGCATTTCCTAATAGCTTGCAGTGTTGAGCATCTTTTCATGTGCTTTTTAACCATTTGTATTTCTTCCTTGGAGAGGTGTCATTTCAGGTCACTTGCCCCTTTTTTAAGAAAGTTGTTTGTCTTTTTATTTTTGAGGTGTAGGGTTTCTTTATATATGCAGGATATTAGGCTCCTATGAGATATATGGTTGCCAAATATTTTCTCCCATTGTGTTGGCTCCCTTTTTACTTTCTTGATAATGTCCTTTGAGGTGCAATAGTTTTTAATTTTGAGGAGATCCCATTTATCTATTTCTTCTTTTGATGCTCATGCTTTGGGTGTGAAGTTCATGAAACCATTTCCTATTACAAGGTCCTGTAGATGCTTCCCTATATTATCTTCCATGGTCTATATGGTCTTGGCCCTTATATTTATATCTTTGAATCACTGTGAGTTGATTTTTTTTATATTCTGTGAGATGATGTTCCTCTTTAATTCTTTTGAATATGGATATCCACTTCTCTAAGCACCATTTGTTGAAGAGGTCATTTTCTCCCAATTGAGTGTGCTTGTTGGCCTTATCAATTTTCAGCTGACTGTATATGCAAGGATTTATATCAGAACCCTCAACTCAGTTCCATTGGTCAGCATGTCTATCCTTTTGCCAATACCATGAAGTTTTGACCCCTGTAGCTTTGTAGTATATATTAAAGTCAGGTAGTGTGAAACCTCCAAATTCATTTTTCTTTTTCTCTATGTCTTTGGTGATTCAGGGCCTCTTACGCATCCAAATAAATTTTGTAGTTAGTTTTCCCAATTCATGAAATAGTACAGTGTTCATCTTTATTGGGATTGCATGAAATCAGTAGATTAGTTTGGGTAGGATAGACACGTTGATGATCTTTAGTCTTCCTGTCCATGAACCGGTAATATTCTTCCATTTATTTAAGTCTTCTTTGATTTCCTTTAACACTGTTGTGTAGTGTTCTGTATATAAGTCCTTTACATCTTTAGTTAAATTTATTCTTGGGTATTTCAATCTTTTAGTTATTATTGTAAATCATATATTTTTCTAGATTTCCTCCTCAGATTGCTTGTTATTGGTGTACAGAAATGCTACTGATTTTTGAGCTTTGATCATATGGCCTGTTATTTTAATGAACTCTTTTATAAGTTCTAGAAGCTTTGTTGTAGATTTCTCAAGACTTTCTTTGTATAGGATCATGTCATCTGCAAATAGAGAAATTTTTACTTCTACCTTTCTAATTTAGATATCTTTAATATGCTTTTCCTGCCTCAGTGCTTGAGCAGTACTTGTAAGACAAAGTTAAATAGGAGCAGTGACAGTGGGCATCCTTGTGTTTTTCCCGATCTTAGATGGAAAGCTTTTAGGATTTCACCATTGAAGACGATGTTAGCTGTGGGTTTTACATATATACCTTTATCATGTTAAGAAAGTTTCCTTCTATTCCTGTCTTTTGCAGTGTTTCTATCAGGAAGGAGTGCTGTATTTTTTCAAATGTTTTTTCTACATCTATGGAGATGATCATGTAATTTTTTTGCAATAAGTTTATGTGGTATATTGCATTGATTGATTTTCTTATGTTGAACCATCCTTGCATACCCAGGATGAAACCCACTTGGTCATGGTGTATAATTCCTTTGACATGTAGCAAATATTTTGTTAAGGATTGTAGTATCTGGGTTCTGTAATTTTCCTTTCTTGTGGCATCTTTCTTTTGCTTTGGTATTAGGGTAATTTTGGCATCATAGAATGAGTTAAGCAATGCTCCTCCTATTTCTATTTTTTAGAAGAGCTTAAGCAAGATTGGAGTTAGCTCCTTCTGGAATGTGTGGTAGAATTTGCCTGTGAAACTGTCTCATTCTGGGCTCTTCTTAGTTTTGAGGTTTTTGATGACTGAGTCTATCTCTTTTTTTGTAATTGACTGTTAAGTTCATCAATTTCTTCTTTCATCTATTTAGACTGTTTGCGAGTTTCTAAGAATTTGTTCATTTTCTCTAAATTATCATTTTTGTTGGCATATAATTTTCAAAGTATCCTCTTATGATACTCTTTATTTCTGTCGGTTCAGTGGTGATATCCCCTTCCTCATTACTTATCTTGTGTATCTGCTTCTGCTCTCTATTTTTCTTTGTTAGTCTGGCTTAGGGTTTGTAAATTTTATTGATTTTCTTGAAGAAACAGCTTTTGGTTATGTTAATGTTTTCTAGTGCTTTCTTATTTTCTATTTTATATAGTTCTGCTCTAATCTTTGCTATTTCCTTGTATCTACTTCCTTTGGGGTTAGTCTGTTGTTTTTCCAATTCCTATGAATTTCCCTCTCAGTACAGCTTTTTCTGCATCCCAAACACTTTGATATATTTTGTTGTCATTTTCATTCATTTCAAGCAGTTGCTGATTTCTTTTGAAATTTCCTCCTTGACCCACTGTTTGTCTAAGAGTGTCTTGTTTAACTTCCATCTTTGCATACTCTGGTTCTCTGGCCCTAACTGATTTCCAATTTCATTCCATTGTGGTCAGAGAAATTACTTTGTATAATCTCAATTTTTCTGAATTCATTAAGAGTTGTTCTGTGGCCTATCATGTGATCTATCTTGGTGTATGAACTATGTGCACTCAAGAAGAAGGTAAATCCCGCTGAATTTGGGTGTAATGTTCTGTATATATCTACTAAGTCCAGATCCTCTAATGTATTATTCAAGGTCTTTTTTTCTTTATTGATTCTCTGTTGAGATGTTTTGTCTAATGGTGATAATGGTGTATTAATGCCCCCACTATAATTGTAGAGGCATCTATTTCTCCACTTAGGGTTTCCAGTGTTTGCCTCATATATTTTGGGGCACTCTGATTAGGTGCATAAATGTTTATGACTGTAAACATTGTAAAAGATTCCAACTTTTACTAATATTTGGTGTCCGTCTTTGTCTCTTACCATGTTTTTGCATTTAAAGTCTATTTTGTCCAATATCAGTATAGCTACTCTACCCCTTTTCAGTTGTTATTTGCTTGTAAAATTGTTTTCCGACCTTTCACTTTCAGTCTCCTTGATTCCCTGGGTCCAAGATTGGTTTCTTGTAGACAACATATAGATTTGTCACATTTCATTACCCACTCTGCCAATCTGTGCCTTTTGATTGTAAAGTTTAATCCATTAACATTCAGTGTTATTGCTCTGAAGTAATTTCTTACATCAGCCATATTTTCTTTGGGTTTATTTATGTCATATTGTTTTAATTTCTCTTTTTGTCTTTTTAGTTGTTTTTACACTTTCCTCCAACTCTCTCTATCCTGTTTTATCTTTTCAACCTGTAGAACTTCCTTTTGTATTTCTTGAAGGGCAGGTTTCTTATTTGCATACTCTCTTAATTTCTGTTTGCCTGTGACTATTTTTTACTCTCCATCATTTTTGAATGCCAGATTTGCTGTATGGAGAATTCATGGCTGGAAGTTTTTTCTCTGAGTACCTTGTGTATGTCATATGACTGTTTTCTTGCCTCCATTGTTTCAGATGAGAAATCTGCACTTATACTTATTGAGCTTCCCTTGTATGTGATGGTTTCCTTTTCTCTTGCTGCCTCGGGTATTTTTTCTTTGTCTTGAGCATTGGCATTTTGACAAGTATATGTTTTGGAGTTGGCCTCTTAGGATGTATATTGTTTGGGGTGCACTGTGCTTCCTGGACCTTTATATCCATCACCCTCAATAGGGTTGGGAGTTTTCAGCCAGTATTTCTTTCAAAACTTCTTCTGTTCCCTTTTCCTTGTCCTCTCCCTTTGGGATGCTTATAATGCATAGGTTTTTGCATTTTATGTTGTCATTTAAATCCCTAAGTCCCTGCTGGATTTTTTCTATCTTTTTATCTATCTGTTCTACTATTTGTTTGATTTCAGATGTACTGTCTTGCACATCACTAATTCTTTCTTCTGCTTGTTCAAATCTGCTGTTATGTGATTCCAGGGTTTCCTTCATTTCTTGGATTGTGCCATTCATCATCATCATATCCGTTATCTTTTTATATATGTTTACAGTTTCTTCTGCATGTTCTCCCAGTGTCTTCTTAATATCCTTAATCTCTTTCTTCACTTCATTAAGTCAGCTTGGATTATTTGTTCAATTTTTTGCATCTCTTCCTGGTTTTTAGTTTGTTGATTGACTGGTCCTTGTTTTCCTGTTTCTTAGTATGATTTGTAATTTTTTGTTGCCCTCTGGTCATCATTTATCTTGAAGTGTTTATTCAGTTGATTGGCTTCTCTCTCTGCTCTAGAGTTTGATTCAGCTGCTAGTTTTGTGTTTGTGTTAAGTTTTTTCTTTGACACTTTGTTCTTCTTGTTCTATTTCCTTTCTGTTTTCTATGTTCCCTTGATGGAAAAAGATTAAGGCCAGTGAAATTGAAAGAGATAAGAAAAAAAAAGGATAATAATAATAAAAGTTAGAATAGGAGTCATAGAAGACTTAGTATAATGACTGTTTAACTCCTGTAAACTGTGTAGATTAATAGGAATAAAAAAGTGGAATACCTACAATGAAATGGGAAACTGATTAGAGAAAAATATATAGAATGATTTGAAAGGCCAGAATGATGAGGAGAGAGAGAAAGAGAAAAGAAATGACAAAATAAAGTTAATTAAAAAAAGGAAACAGAATAGACAAGATAGTAATTGAAACTAGTAAAGTTGAAGGCTATTAATAAAAGTTGGAATTTAATAACCACAACAAAAAGCAGAAGATAGAAAGATGAAGGAAGGAAAAGAGATTGCATTGGTAGACAAAATCAGTATACACAGAACATTGTAAGTCAAGGAATAAGCAACATAGCAAAGAAGAAACAAACTAGCATCACTTAATTTTAAAAAAGGAGGGGGAGGAAAGAAAAACAAGAATCAAAACAAAACAAAAACAAATACCTCAAATAAACACACAAACAAGCAGTCAAACAAAGATAAGGAAGAAGAGCATTCCTTATAGGGCCGTTGTGTAGACTCTCAGGCTGCATGTGTTCATCAGTCAATTACCCTGCAGCCACTCTTTGCAGTTTTTGAGGTGGGTTTTAGCAAGTAAACTAAGTTAATTATTTTTTAAATAATCTTTTTTTTTTTTTTTTTAAATAAGGGACCCAAAAGAAGCTAGTACAAAAATAATGTCTATGTTTTCCCGGCCTTATGATGTCAGCTGGATGTTAGATATCCTGGTGGATCACTACTCTTGAGCAGCTTGGAATCATACTAGAGGTCTCATATATTCAAGGCAGAAATTCCTCCACTGAGCTACCTTTCTAATTGAGTCAGTTACCTATTCAGAAAGCTATTCAGTCACTTTCCCTCAGGCAGGTTTTACTCTCCTAGGGCAGCAGTATTTGGGAGGCTGAATGAACAGATGCCCCTTCCCCTCTCCTGGTCAGGTTGAGTTCCCTTTTGAAATTTGAATGGGACACTGATGACTGAGTACAGCACAAAATATTATTTTCTGGCCTCTTCTAGACCAACCCCTCCTCCCTGGGGACCCTAAACAGGCTCTTGAAAACTTATTATGTGCTTCCCACTGCCTGACTACCTTAGAGGAGTTGAAATTCTGATAGTCTTCTGTGTGGAACCATTAAATTGGATGACTCTACCCTTTCTCAAGCCAACCCTCTGTGGCCCAGGGCAGTTAGGTAAATCAGTCTTCTTCAGCAGATTTGTCTCTCCCTTCAGCCTGGTGTCACTTTGAGTTAGCTGGTGTACTCCCCAAAGCTCTAAGTGGGTCCAGGAAACCAAACCCACAGAAAGGAAATCCCTGTCCATACTTTGCCAGAACGCTTCCACTCTTGGAGAATCCTCCTTCTTCCTGGGTGACTGGGGGGAGCCAGAACTCAACCTGACCCCCTTCCCTGAGGGTGAGCCTTAGCCATCCATGTTTTCAAGGAAAGGAGTTGAACACTCACTCTTTTATGTTGAGCAATCTATCTCCTTGTCCAGCTTCCTCCAGATGGATGCCACAAAGTCTCCTGCTACATGGTCTCCCAGAACAGCATGCTTGGGCAGGATCATGTCCCCACTCAGCTATCTTTTGTGAGAGAGATGGTGAGTGCCCACTTAAACTGACTTATACCTCATTCTTTATACAAAAGTTCATTCAAAATGTATCATAGAAATATACACAAAATATGAATCATAAAATAAACAGAATAAAATATGGGAGAAATCTCCATGGCTTTCCACTTGTAAAGAATTGTTAGATATGATATGAAAATGTGATCCTTAAACAACAGTGTAAATGATAAAGTGAACTTTATCAAATGAAAAGCTGTGCAGTAAGAATTAGATGTTAATACAATGAATAACAATTTGCACTCAGCGACAAAATATTTGTAACTCAAATAAGTATTAAAGAATTACTCTTCAGAACATATAATAGTATCTCAAAAATTCCATAAATTGGACAGCCCAATAAAAAGCTAACAAATGCTTTGAACAAATATTTTATCAACTAAGATAGATGCATTGAAAATAACTACATGAAAAGATGTTAGACTTCATTAACCATTAGATGAAAACATATTAAAATCACAAAGGTACTAGAGTCACAATGCAATGAGATACAGGTCACTATGTATCTTCCCATAACCTACAAAATTCGGTGGGAGAGGGTGTAAACTACAATGTAATCTATAATCCATGTTTAGTGGCAATTGCTCCAAAATGCATTCATCAATTGTAATCAATGTAGCATACTAATGAAGGATGTTGTTAATGTGGGTAAATGTGGGAGGTGTAGGGAATGGGGCATATGGGAATCCCTTTTATTTTTTAATGTAACATTTATGAAATCTAAGTATCTTTAAAAAAATAAAAATATACATTTTTGAAAAAGCACAAAGATACTGCTACATACTCACTCAAATAGCTAAAATTAAAGACTGACCATATCAATTGCTGGTGAATATATTGCACCACGGGACTTTCATGCAGTGCTGCAGTGCTGTAGGATATGCAAAATGGCACAAACACTCTTGAAAAATTTTTGGAAATTTCTTAAAAATATTAAATATAAATTTCCCAATGAGCAGCGATTCCAATGCTGTGTATTTACCCAAGTTGATGAAACCATTTGCCCATATAAATGTTTGTATATAAATGATTTATTAAAGCAATTTTATTAGTAATAGCCTAAAACAGACAGAACAAAATTTCCATTATTGATGGCTGTTTAAAAAAAATTTGTAGAATATTGAAACATTGGAATATTCTTCTGCAAAGAAAAGGAAAGAATTGTTAATATATGTATGATATGAATGAATCTCAGAATATTTAATTTGAGTGAAAAAATCCAAATCTTAACCATTCAGTATTTCAAAAATGCAAATCTATTTACTAAAACTCTAGATAATGAAAATTAATCCAACATACAATAAAGCAGATGAAGGTTTTCCTGGGTATTGGCAGAGAGGTAGTATTGGGGTTTCAATCATGGCCACCAAAAAAGCATGTTAAGGTCCCAACCCTTCATCCTATGGGTGTGAATCCATTTGTAAATAGGACCATTGAAGATGTTAAAGTGTGCCCAAATTTAATGGGGTGCTTCTAAATCCAACATGGTTCAAATCCTTAGAAGGAAAGGAATTTGGACAAAGAAAGAGAAACCAAGAGAGGAGTTAGTAGCCTGAAGACAATGGAACTCAGAAGAGAATGAAAACACTGCCCTCTGCAATAATTGATGATGGAAAATCCAAGGAGTTTCAAAGATTCGTGATCAGACAAAACATGCCATCCCCTGGAGAAATGAAGCCTTCTAGACTCTGAAACACAGAGCCAGTAAGTTCCTGTGACTAAACCAAGTCATTGTATGGTATTTGTTTTAACAGAAAGGAAAGATAGGAAGCTAAAATAGGCAGGAAACTAGAATTACAAAATGGAGAGTTAGGAAAATTTGGAAGTGATGTATCTGTTCATTTTCTTCATTGTGATGATGGTTTTACATGTATGGACTTGGGTCCAAACTTTTCACTTTGTGTATATTAATTATGTACATTGCTTTTGTGTTTGAATGGAAAATTCAATACAGTTATTAAAAATGCATATATTTGATGGGAGTGGATGTTGCTGAGTGGTTGAGCACTGGCTTCCCACAAAGGGGTCCCAGGATAAATAGCTGGCCCTGGTGCCTCAAAAAAATGAAACAAAACAAAACAAAAACCTCCAAAACTGATCCTGTTAGTGCTTCTCTTGCTGTTTTGGGAATTTGAAAGTTAGAAAGGAATCTAATGCTTATCATCAAGTTTATTTCTTCAGGAATGCATTTAAACTTTCTCTAGACACTGCAAATTTGTCACCTTCCTTTTTTTGAAAGATTACAATGTAATCATTTCTGGAAATAAAGCCATGTAACACATGCAACAAAAGATATTGGAAGGGGATTCTGGAAAAGAATAATGATTAGAAGAATAACCAACCCTCAATAGAACAACATGAATTTAGGAATTGATGTTGTAGATGAGGCACCTGAATATATTTATAAGAATCTTGGTGTGTGTGTTTGTGGAGGGAGGATGGTCATAGGTATAAGCAGCTAATACAGGTTAACATGAATTAAGTCTAGTCAACATCAGCTGTTATTTCAAAGTGAAGGGCATTCAAACGTTGTGTTTTGATATCCTTCATTCTAAAGTGCTAGAATCCTTCATTTACCCAATATTAACTTAAATTTCAAAGCCTGGGAAAATGTACTAGCTTTAAAAATATCTGTTCTTTTTTTCAGTTACAAAAGACTCACTTGTCCTGTTTCAGTGCTTCCTGGATATTTGAGCTAGTTTCTAATGTCTAGAAGTCTTGGTGTTCTTATCTGCATAACAGGGCAGTAAAACTAATTTCAAAATGTGCATTATGGTAAGGAATAAATGATGTATAAACTTTGAGCACTCAATAATTCCTCAAAAAATAGATATCATTATTATTTTGAACTATAAGATATTATAGTAAGTTAATTTTGTCAACAAAATTTTAATGTATAGTTTTGTGCATGGTAAAGACATATTGGTAAATGGACTTCAGTGTGTGCATGTAGGACCAAGTCCATATAACTGTGAATATGCAGTGACAGGGAGAAAGAAATTGATGGCTAAAAGAATAAAAGTTTTGGTATACTTGAAGGCTGATTTCCTCTGATATTTCCCCTATTTTTCACTTAATGAATTCTCTTTTCCAAATCTGATATGCATATAAGGGGAAATGTTTATTAACTCTTCTCTTCTCTTACCATTTAATTCTGCTAAAGTTGCCAAATGTAATGTGCCAGAAATGGGTTGGCTTTTCCAATGTTGAATTATTACCTTACAAGTTTACAGTACTGAGGACATGAAAATGTCAAAATCAAGGCATCATCAGGCAATGCATTTTCTCTGAAGACCAGCTGCCAGCAATCCTGGACTCCTCTGGCATAAAGCAAGGCACATGGTGGCAACTGCTGTTCTCTCCCTTATCTTCTGGGTTTCATTCCTTTCAGCTTCTGGCTTCCAAGGCTTTCTCTCTCTCTCTGTATTTCATTCTCTTATAAATGACTCCAGCAAGAGGATTTAGACCATCCTGTGCAATGCTTTACTGAAGTAACCAGATCAAAAGGACCTTAACTAAAGTAACCTAATCAAAAGACCCTGTTTAAATAAGTTTACACCCACAGGAATGGATTAGCTTTAACAACATGATTCTCTGGGGTCTATTCAGTTTCAAAACCTCACACTCCACCCTCTGGGCAACAGAAAGACATACTCTTTCCAAATGCAAAATACATGCATTCCATCACAATACCCTAAAGTGTTCAATCATTTTAGTAACAATATTAAGGACAAAGTCTCATCAAAATTGATTATGAGTGTGGTTTGTCTTGGATCAATATTCCCCTTAGGCTTCGGACCTCTGAAACTTAGAATAAGTTGTCTGTTCTAATATACAAAGAAGGAACATTCATAAGATAAAGGTTCCCATTGCCATAGGGAGAAACAGGAAGGAAAACAGAGATCACATCTCCAAACAATTCTCAGACCTTGAAGAGCAGACTTTTTTATATTTAAAGGTTGAAAAGTCATCTATAGAATGATACTTTGTCCTCTGGCCTTGAAGGAGGGTTTTCACAGCAGGTTTGCTCTCCCCAAACACTGGCGTGAGGGCTCTAATATCTCCAAGCATTGGGTTAATGACCATGCCTTCATCAAGGATAAGGGTGACAGCCAAATGGTAGGCTCCAACCTCCTAAAGCATCTGGGTGGCTACCAGCTTCTCCACAACCCCCCAGGCATCTGAAAATATTGGGTGATAACACTCTTCCTGAACAATGGGACAGAAAGTAGGGCCTCTCCAAGTTCTGAGACATATTCACCCTTTCCATGTACAAGGTGGGTCCTTTACCTTGGCCTGAGAAGTCTTCAATACAGACCTCAGCTTTCATGGTTCTGCCTATGAAGTCATTTTTCCTTCAATCTGTCCTTTTTACTCCAGGCTGGCAGTGGTTCATTCATATAGATCTTGCAAAAAATGGTCAATTGCATGTAGCACATCTAGGTTCTAATCATCAATCAAGAGATTTTTCCACAAATTCTTTCTGGATAAGCGACTTGCACTGAAATTGCTGACTAATTCCATGTTCAGTTAAATCCTCACATGAGACACTATTCTCTGGGAACTCATTTTCTGGGAGATCAGAATTTTCCAAATCATCAATTTCTCATTTCTATGTGCCCAGGAGTTCATTTCTCCTTATCCATTTCCTCTCACATTTTACCATAAGCTGCCAGTAAAACCCGGCTTCACTGTTCACTTTTAGTTTAGAAATCTCATAAGTGAAATATCCAGGCTTGTCACTTTTAAATTCTGTCTTCATCTGACATCAGAACACAATTTTGCCATGTTCTCTGCCTCATGAAAGCAAGAATCACCTTTCTTCCATTTTATGGTGAACCGTTTATCATTTCTAAGTCCTCATTAGAAGAGACTTTAGCATCCATATTTCTGCCAACAGTCTCTTCAAAGCAATCTAGAACTTTTCTATCAACCACCTCACAATTCTTCCTGTCTGTAGTCATTAACCAATTTTAAAACCTTCTTAACATTTTTGGTGTATGCAATAGCAGCAACCCACTCCAGGCACCAAAATCTGTTTTGCAATGATGAATAGTCCAAAGGTGATATACCAGAAATGGGTTGAATTTTACAATGAAGATTTATTACCTTATAAGTCTTCAGTCTGAGTCCATGAAAATGTCCAAATTATGTAATCATCAGGCAATACTTTCTCCCTGAAGTTTGGCTTCTGGTGATCCTGGACATATCTTTCATATGGTAAGGCACATGGGTGACTACTGGTATCTCCCTGCTTTCCAGATTTCATTATTTTAGGTGAATCACTTTTCATCATTTTCTCTCTGAATTTCATTCTCTTATAAAGGACTCCAATATGATGATTAAGACACAACCTGGCAAGACCTTAGTGAAATAACCTGATCAAAAGACCCTTAACTTAAGTTTCCTAATCAAAAGGCCCTACATACAATATGTTTCCAACCACAGAAATGGATTAGCTTTAACAATGTGATTTTCTTGGGCTTATTCCATTTCAATCTATTCATCTTCCTTTTCTCAAGCATCTATTTCAATAAAGTTAGTCACTGGAAATAAACATCTGGGTTACACTTGATTTTTCAGGTTACTGATTTTATTGCTCTATCTACCTTTACATACCTAAATTACCCTTGAAAATTACCCTTATTGGATGGTAAATCCTTGATTCACAAAACATGACTTTAACCTGTTGAAATTTAATTTTCTATATAAGAGTCAAAGTTATTGGACAATGTTCTTAACAACTGTTAGAAGCATAATTTGCTAACTAATATTTTGATAATAATACCAGACATTAATTTTTCTATGATTGATAAAGCAATAGTCATTTATTGGTTTGAACTTGCAACCATATTGTGACAAAGTCCAGACAGGTTTCCCAATTTATGAAGGAGATAAATTAAATTCAGAAACAAATCATATGGTACCCAAATTCACACATTGTGGTATAATAAATAATAGAGTCCAGGTAGTAACTCTTTCTCTGGTCACAAATGTTTCCCACATATGTTCTAGATATTTTCTGTGTATTATGCAGTGTCAGTCTCTTTAGGTATTTTGGAAAAAACTTGTATTGAATGATAATGGAATACAAAAATGAAGGCTACATTTCAAACAATTGAGGGGAAATTGATTTGAAAAATATGATAAATATGATACATGGAGTCCAGGGCAAATCTATCTAGGTAAACTGTCTGTACTTCTCTTAGTTTTAACTATTGTTTTAACCTGTGGTTATTTTAAGTATATAATTTAAATTGATATGTTTGTAGAAATAAATATACTTCTGTTATAAAATGTCAGCATTTTGCTGTCACAAATAAAGTTAAAGATAAACAAGCAAGAAAAATTTAATCAAACCAATTGCATTTGTTTATTGCAGAGAGTTTTTTCTTCCCTTTAAGTATATAGGTATCATTACATCAATCTTTCATTTAATTTTTACCTAATGTGTTAGATAGCATATATTCCCCTAGTGAACTCAGTTACAACTCTACTTTTGCTTTTACATTGTTAAACAAACACTTTGCACAAATTATTCTTGTATCATAAAAAATTTGAAGTTTGTAATGATCAAGAGCTACATCTTTCCAAGTAATTAACCATATATTAAATTGGAATTGGGTAATGTTTGCTACTTAATAATATTTTTATAGTATTTCAATAGGCTGAATAAATGCATACACATTTATTAATGTCAAGATTGAACATAATGATCTGAAAGATTTGTGGAACTTTTAATGATTTTCATTAAATATTAGATTTTCGTTTTCTAAAACACTGGAATCATGCCAAACATAGTTTCATGAAATGTATGTTATTATCAATATTATCCATAAACTTTTCTGACATTGACTTATGAATTTTGCCTCTTCAGACTACTGTTATGCCTTTTTTTATTCCTGTTATGCCTTTTTAATGCACTGGACCTTGGAAAAAAGAATAATGTAACTGTGTAATTTTTTAAGACTTTCCCAAAACAAACACAAGGACAGTCTATTTTGTATTCATTTTAATTTCTTACATTGCTATTTGGATGGGAAACTTTTTTATATTTCTATCTCATACAGTCAACCAATTGACCTACCCATATATTTCTTCCTTAATTGCCTTTCATTTTCTGACCCTTGCTACACATCCACAGTAATACCCAAACTAATGACTAACTTACTCACAGAAAGGAAGATCATTTCATACAGTAACTGCATGATACAGCTGTTTATCTTTCATTTTCTTCGAGTCATCAAGATCTTTATCCTCTCAGGGATGGCTTATGATCACTATGTGGTCATGTGCAAGCCCCTGCACTTATCATCACCATGGGCAAGTGCAAACAAAATTGGGATCATCATAGATTATAATGCTGGATGATTGATACACTGCCAGTCACTTTCTTCTGGTTACTTTCTATGGTCCCAATGAGAAAGATCACTAGTTCTGTGGTGTATATACTTTACTGAATCTGGCCTGCACCAATACATACAGAATTGATCTCTTGATAATTGTGAATGCAGGTCTGATTGTTTTGGTGTCTTTCATGATTGTGATGGTATCTTATTTTCTGATATTTCACCCCATCAGTACTTACCCTGCAGGAAGCCATAGCAAACCCTCCTCTACTTGTAGTCCTTGCATTACAGTTGTGATCCTATATTTGTGCCTGGTCTCTTTATATTAGACCACCCAAAATTTTTCCAGCAGATGAAGTGTTTGCTCTTCTCTACCCCATCAATGTCCCCTTCCTGAGCCCTCTTATTTATACTCTGAGAAACATGGAGATGAATGCTTTCAAAAAACTATGGTGCCATTAGTGGCTTTCAGAAGGGAAGTAACTTGTAGGAAAGGCATTTCTGAATTTCACTCTAGGCCTTGTAAAATACTTCCTATTTAAATTAGGGCCCTGAAATTGATCTGGAATTATATGCAAAGTAGAAGTCTTCACATTGGCCCATGACTCTTCTTGACTGGAAACTTGATTATTTTTCAATTGTTCTTTGTTCCTCTATTCTTCTCACATATCTCTTTCAAGCCCCTATCTTTAGTTTAACATAGAAAGTCATTTGTTCATCCTGTTGTACATAGGCAAATCTAACCAGAAGCCATCTGGTAGAAGAGAAAAGTAATTTATAGGCTCTCTTTCCCAGGATTATACAACAAAACTTAGAAGAGTGAATTTTTGACTGTTGCCAACAAATAAATGAGTGGAACATATAACTTAATTGGCTACTCAGCATTCATAAACTCTCTTCTATACAAAATTAAACTCCTTAATAAAATAATTACATAATCCCACTTCCACTAAACAAGATAATTCTACAGATATATTCTGAAACTGACCATTAAGAAAACACAGCATGCTCAATGTCTTTGTAGACATCTCTGGATAAGTTAATTAATATATTACTTGATATTCTACTAGGTTACAATACCACCTGAATAATCTGTAGCTTCAAGATTACATTGTAAATTGAACTAAAAAAAGCATCTTTTATATAAAATAATAAGGAAATAAAATGTAATTCATTCATATACACATATAAGTAATTATATTTGTATACCACATACACATATAACTCTAACAAGTAAAGAAAAATTATTACACATTTAGTTACATAAATTATTCTTAAGGTTTTAGTTAAATTTATAACTTTTTTCTTCCACATTCTATTCCACCTTCTCTTTGCTCTCAGACTGACACTCAGCTATTAGGATTTATCTAGTAGTTGAACAAAATTTCATTTCTGAATTCTCACTCCTCAATAGTCATACTATTATTGTTGCTTCATGTTTTAATTAACATTCAATTTTCATCACGGAAATTATAAGAGATGAATAAGAGAATTCCCTTGTTTGAAGATCTTGGTCAAATCTGCCCTCATTGTTATAAAAAAACACATTATCTTGGCTATCAGTACCAATCAACACATCACCTTGTTTGTCTATTGGCATAGTACAGAGAGGAGGAGCCTATATTGACCAGGGGGCATTCTCAATTACCAATTCAATAAAATCATTGCTGGGATCCTTGATGAAAGCATAACCTCTTCATAACTATGGTCACAATCCATCTGTACTGAAAATGGTGAGAGAGGAAATATTCCGTAGGTAGATGTTTAGCATAATAGTAAAAGGAGTTACTTACCTTGATTCACACAACTGTCTATTCTGGATATGAAAGAAGGAATATTACATATTTGCCAATACATCCTTAAAGATAAAGCCCCAGATTTTCAAGCCTTTTACTCTGAATTGGTGCTTGAATATTCAGCAAGACATTCCACTACTTTATCATACCAGACACTACAGAGTAATGGAGTACATGGTAAGCCCAGTGATTTCCTTGGGAATGTGTCCACCACCATACTTCTTTCACTTTGAAATAATGTACTTGATCAGGCTCAGTGATGTTTGAATAACATGAATATTTGAATTCCAAGAATTTCTACAAGCTTATGGATTAAACTGTTGCTACAAGCATTATGAGAAAAAAATAAATCCTTCCACATATTAGCAGAAGTGTCTATTTCTATAAGTACAAATTCTACCCCTTCATTATAGAAAATTTTCCATGTAATCAACTTGCCACCAAGTGGCTGAATACTCAAACTGAGAGATAATATATATTGGATACTCAATCTTGGTTTCCAAAGTTTTCATAACTATATTTCTCATTCTGCTTGCACTTCTTACAATGTAACATTAACAGTTCCATAAATTTTTGTTATCTATCATCTCTTCCTTTGTACCTGCATAGATCTTTTTTTAGCTTTATTTTTAAAGAAGATTTAGATTATATAAATTTTACAATGAAAATATCAGGGTTTCCCATAGGCCCGATCTCCTCCTCTCTCATACATTCCCCCATTAACATTTTTCTTTACATTGGTACATCTGTTACAATTGATGAACACATATTGAAGCATTTTTACTAACCATGGTCTACAGTTTACATTATGGTTTAAACTTTACACTACACAATTTTACAGGTTTTGACAAAATGTATAATGGACTGTATATATCATTGCAATATCATGCGGAAAAATTCCAAGGTTGAAAAAAATCCCCATGTTAAACCTATTTTTATCTCTCCCTCCCCTCAGAACGTCTTTTGAACACTGCTTTTATATTATTGTTACAAGTTCTTCCATTACTCAAATAAAAATAAGTCTACTTCAGCCCATAGTTTCATTCCCCTCTTATGTTTGTTCCTTCTTCAATCTTGAGGATTGGAGGATGGTGATGTCTAGTCTGCTTCTGACTGAGAGGGGACTTACATCCCATGGGGCAGATGGATGGAACTGACTTGCTTGCAGTTGTAGACACTTTCTGTTCTTTGAGATGCCTGTTGCCCATCATCATCCTTTTGTTAGTTGTCCTGGGTTTGTCTGATGAACTGGAAAGTAGGTGCTTGCTGTCACTCCTCTCAGAGTCAGGATTCAACTGGCATAGGAAGAGCCAGAAGATTTATGTCTCTGGTATATATATTTAACAGGTATAGTGCTGATTATAGATTCAAATGAAATGGGCAGAACCATGTGTAGAGAAATATAAATGAGTTTAACTCTGAAACATTGGGGAGATAAGTTATCATTTCAGCTTCCAGCTAATGATTAATCCTCAGCCTTTTAGTCTTCTGAAACCACAAACATCTTCTAACATAGCCAGTCTGTTCCCATTATATCTTATATAAATTCCTGATCTATAGAGTCCAAGAATATATTAATTGATTATTTTATATAAAGTTTGGAGGATTTTGTTGCACAGGCATAATATTCACAGCAATTTGGCACTCAGTAAGAGCAGCAATGAGATTAGCAATGATGAGGGAATTTTTATCTTTGTAATTATTTGCAATACTTCATTCTTGCAACCATTGCATTTTATTCTTGAACCACTGAGTAAAAATTTGGGTTGCTGAGATAAGAATATGAATGACATCCTGAGAACATATAATCTTGCCTATCATTGGGAAACTTCTCTGCAGTGAATACCCTTTGGTGGCCTTTTGTAAGATTCACATATTTTCCCACTTTCTCCAGTAAGTCCTTCTACACACTTGATTAACACATGCCTTTACCAATTAAATTTCCACCCTATGTTGCCAAATCTCTGAACACTCATTGAAATTATTGCCAACTGCTATGAATTGGAATAGACCCATCTCTCTGTCTATACAAAGTGAACAATTAAATGCACTGGCTGAGCTTTCCTTACTGAGAAAATATTCCTTTACTCCTATCTCTTTAGGAATATTTATGTTTGGGGTTTTAATGCTACAACATTCCACTTTCAGTTGGCACCATATTTTCATGTAGAACTAAATGTAAGTATACAGGATTTAAAATTTCCTCTTCAATAAAAAATTAGGCCATATGATAATTGTTGGACAGAAGACAATCATCAAGATTTTCATGCAATTTTCTTGTGCTTATCAGATTTATTCAACCCAACCTCTATGATACCATTTTAAATTGACTGCACATTGATGGTAAACAACCCCCAAACAAGGTAGAAAAGAACACCCTGAGATCATGATGTTCTTTTCACACAATATGGACATCTGCTGCCTTTGGTTAGATGACCATTCTCTGCTAAGCACTTATGTGAAGTCAAGTTTTTTTTTTTTTTTTTTTTAACAGTATTGAATAATTATCTTCAGGAAACTTAAAGCTTTGCTGTAAAATCTTAGGTGTGCACATGATGATTCTCCAAATGAAGATTTACAGAGGCTCCATAAACCTTTCTTATTTAGATTTTCTGGGTTATAAGTCCCAAGTTGAAAATAACAAATTGTAATTAAATATACTTGTGTTATAAAATTTCAATAATTTACTGTTATGTGTCATTTTTTAAAAATGGTAAAAAAAAACTATTAAAATTAGTCAAAGCATTTCCATTGCCATCTTGCAGAGAATATTTTGTGACCTAATAATACATTTTAAAAGTTTTCATTTAAATGACTGAATGCATTAATTTCTGCTATATGTCTTAAATTGAACATAATGTTGTGAAAGATTTCTGGAAGTCATCAAGAGAAGAACAGAAAAGATACTTTTATTAAATATCAGTTTTTTATTTTCTGAAGAATTTGAATCATGTCAATTAACAGTTTCATAATGTATGTGTTGTCATCAATATTCACCCTAAACCCTTTTGACATTGTCCTATGAAATATGTCTTTTCAGACTACTGATATGCATTTTACATTTTCCTGCACTACACCTGGAAAATAGAAATAATATCACACTGTGTTTATTCTCTTGAGAATTTCTTTTAAAAATTGCATAGAAATACTCTGCTTTGTATTGTTTTTATTTTGTTACATTGTTATTTGCTTAGGAAACTTATTCATAATGATATCAATATCATGCAGTTTATTGACCAGTCCATGTATTTCTTCCTTAATTACCTCTAATTTTCCAATCTTTGATATACACCCAGAATGATGCTCAAACTAATGACTGACTTACTGGCAGAAAAGAATATCATTCCTTGTAATATCTGCATGGTAGTTGGATATGAAACTGTGCACAGTGATAAACTTCTGAAAGCCATTTGTGAGGAAACTTAACATTCAATACACAAAAGCATATTGATAAGGAAGAAGATGTGACCCAAGTGGTTGGGCATCTGTCTACCATATGGATTGACCTGGGTTCAATCCCTGGGACCTCCTGGTAAAATAAAAAAAGGGGGGAGGGAGCAGGCAAGCCAGGACTTTGTGGTGAGTCATAGGCCTGCCCAGACATATGGTGAGCCAGGCCCACTGACTTATGCAGCAAGGTAATGATGCAACATAAGAGAGATGCAGGGAGAGCTAAGGTGAGATGCATCAGAAATCAGAAACTGAGGAGATGCAAGTGACAGGGTGCCACTTTCCCACATTGGAGGTCCCAAGGATCAAATCCCAGTGAAGCCGAGAGTAGTAAAATGAGAAGAGAAGAAAAGAAACAGACAAAGATCATCCAGCAAATGGACAGAGACAGCAAATGGGAGGGTGGGGGGAACTCATTGACCTGTACACCAAAAAGAAAACAATAAAAGTAAATTAAAAAAAGAGCATTTATAGAATTGTGAACCTCATATGTGAAAGTTTATATATGATAGAAGAAATTGTAAATTAGCAGTGAAATAATGACTGGTTATTGATTGGTGCTTGAAAAATAAAATTTGTTGTAAAAATTGTCACAGCTGATTATGGAGTATCATACTAGAACCTATTAGAGCATTATATAAAATGTATTGTATGTACCATGTAACTTTCTAAAACTTTTAAAATTCTGAATTCATAAAAACATCACAACCAATATATATTACTTAAAAATTATGATCTGCAATTGAGAATATAGTGATAATTAACAAAATACCTATTTATATTCATAAAAATGAAAAAGTTATGTACAAAAATATCAAAACTGATGGGATGTTTAAGGAAATTTTAACATTTCTTTAACCACTTAAAGGAAAATTAAACTTTTAAAAAATTTTGAATTACCAGGTCCAGATTTACTGAGGTAAACAATTACTAAACAGTGAATTCAGATATACTAATCATATACAATCTCCTTCATAAAATATAAAGAAGATATATTCATCAATTCATTTTATAATAATAGTATAAACTTAGTGGGAGCTGTGGGGGTGTGGCATATGGGAATCACCTATATATATATATATATTTTTTTTTTTAATGTAAAGTGTTTATTAAAGGGGAGTATATGGGAACATTTTACTTAAGCATTTATTTTGAATTAGAGAAGTTGAGAGTTTACAGAACAATTATGCATAAAATGTAGGCTTTCCATTCACCACTCCACCACCAACAACTTGCATTGGTGTAGAAAATTTCTTACATTTGAAGATAGCACTTTTTTATAATTATACTATTTTTTAAAAAAGATTTATTTATTTACTTTTTTCTGTTTTATATATATATTTTTTAAAGAGACTTAGATTACATAAATTTTACGTAACATTTATGTAACCTAAGTAACTTTTAAAAAATAGGTGTAATATGGTGGCAATTTTGGGACACTGGAATTGCTCTGAATGATGTGGCAGCTACAGATACAAGCCTTTATATATCTTGCCATAACTTACAATAATGTGTAGGTTTCAGTTTAAACTATAATGTAAAGTATAATCCACACTTAATGATAAAGCTCCAATATGTGTTCATCAATTGTAACAAAATTACCACACTAATAAAGGACGTTGTTAATGTGGGAAAATGTGGGGAGGTAAAGAGTGGGACATATAGGAAGTGTCTACATTTTTTATGTAACATTTATGTAATCTAAGTATCTTTTAAAAAAATAAAATTAATTTATGAGTATTGATACATTAAAAAAAATTGAGAAATAGAATTATCGTCCAATATCAGTTATAAATATAAATGAGAATACTAAATACAATATTAGCAAAATGACTTAACAAGTCATGACAGACACTTAACACTTCATGACCAATATAGGTTTGTCAAGAATATATGCTCCAGAAGAAAAATTAGCACTTAATCTTATTGAGTTCCCTTGTATGTGATGTTTCTCTTTTCTCTTGCTGCCTTGAGTATTTTCTCTTTGTCTTGAGCATTGGGCACTTTGACAAGTATATGTCTTGGAATAGGACTGTTAGGATTTATACTGTTTGGGGTGTGCAGTGATTCCTGGACATGTACATCCATCTCCCTCAATAGGGTTGGAAAGTTTTCAGCCATTATTTCCATCAACACTCCTTCTGTTCCATTTCCCTTCTCTTCTCCCTCTGGGATGCCTATAATGCACATATTTGTGAATTCTGTGTTGTCATTTAAATCCTTAAGTACCTGCTGAATTTTTTCTATCTTTTTATCTATCTCTTCTACTATCTATTTGATTTCAGATGTACTGTGTTTCACATAACTAAATCTTTATTCTGCCTGTTCAAATCTGCTGTAATTTCATTCCAGTGTTTTCTTCTTTTCTTGGATTGTGCCATTCATCACCATTATATCCATTATCTTTCTATGTATGTTTACAATTTCTTCAGTATGTTCTTCCAGTGTCTTCTTAATATCCTTAACCTCTTCCTTCACTTCATTAATTTGGTCCATGATATTTGTTTGGATATCTTGGATTAATTGTTCAATGTTCTGCATCTCTTCCTCGTTTTTAGTTTCTTCATTGGACTGGTCTACGTCTTCCTGTTCCTTAGTATGGTTTGTAAGTTTTTGTTGCTCTCTGGTCATCACTTATCTTGATGGGTTTATTCAGTTGATTCATTTCTTTCTTGGCTTTAGGGTTTTATTTAGCTGCTGGTTTTATGTGTGTGTTAAGTTTTCTCTTTGACCCTGTGTTCTATTTCCTTTCTGTTTTCCATGTTCCATTGAAGGAAAAAGATTAGGACCAGAGAAATTGAAAGAGGTAAGAAAAGAAAAAGGATAATGGTGATAATAATTAAAGTTAGAAGTGGAACTATATAAGGCTCAGTAAAATGAATATTTAACTCATGTATGCAGTGTAGAGTAATAGGAATAAAATATTGGAGTACCTACAATGAAATGGGAAACCAAATAGAGAAAAATATATAGAATGATTTAAAAGGCCATAAGGATGAGGACAGAGAGAAAGAGAAAAGATAGGACAGAAAGAAAAAAGTTAATGAAGAAAAAAAAGAAAGAGAATGGACAAGATAGAAATCAAAACCAATAAAGTTGCAGACTAATAAAAAAAGGTGGAATATAATAACCACAAAAGAAAGAAGAAGATAGAAAAATTAAGGAAGGAAAAGAGATCACATTGATAGACAAAATCACTATACACAGAAAATTGTAAGTCAAGTAAGGAGAAGCACAGCAAAGAAGAAACAAGCTAGTAGCACCTAATTTTAAAAAAGGGTGGGGGGAGGAAAGAGGAAAGGAAAACAAGAAACAAACCAAAAACAAAAAACTCAAAAAGTAACCCCCAACAAACACACAAGCCAGCAGTCAAACAAAGCTAAAGAAGAACAGTGTTCCTTCTTGGGCCCTTGTGGAGCCTCTCAGGCTGCCTGTGTTCATCAATCAATTACCCTGCAGGCTTCTCTCTGCAGGTTTTGAGGTGGGTTTTTGCGAGTAAAATAAGTTAAAAATTTTTAAGTAAACTTTTCTCTTTTTTTGAAAAAATAAGGGACCCAAAATAAGCTAGTTCAAAAATAATGTCTATGTTCTCCCTGTCCTATTGTATTAGCTGCATGTTAGATATCCTGGTGGATCACTACTCTTAGAGGAGCTGGGAATTGAACTAGGAAACTCATATATTCAAAGCAGAAAATCTGCCACTGAGCTATCATTCTAATTGGGTTAGTTAGTACTTCAGAAAGCTATTCAGTCATTTTACCCCAGGCAGGTTTTACTCTCCTAGCACAGCATGGTTCAATACGTTGTATGAGTAGATCCCCCTTCCTCTCTCCTAGTCAGGTTGAGTTCCTTTTTGAAATTCAAATGGGACCCTGTTGACTGAGTACACTGCACCAAAATGATTTTCAAACCTCTTCTCAACCATCCCCTCCTCCCTGGGAATGACAAATAGGCTCTGGAAAACTTATTATGCACTTCCCATTGACTGACTCCCTTAGGGGAGTTGAAATTCTGATAGTCCTCAGTGCAGAACTATTAAATTGGTTGACTCCACCCTCTTTCTAGCCAAGCCTCTATATGCCATGGTGGTTAGGAAAATCAGTGTTCCTCATTGGACTCACCCAGGTATGAGGTCAAAAGTATCAAGGTGGGAATGCTCTTATGGTAATATAACAAGGAAGGGTCACTGGTTTAAGGTGTTGGTTGGGGGGGCATTCAGGACAAGGTGCACCTGTAGCAGGCTTCTAGGGAGTGTGTGAGTGTTCATTCTGTCATAATGTGTTGTATCACTGGGTGGAGACCCACGTAATGAGTGGGAAGGAGTTGGGCTCCCATCTTTGGGAGGACTGATTTGTTCAGCAATAGGCAGGTGGAAGTCTCTCAAGAGCAAGGGCATTTCCTAATAGGGGAGGACAAACCAGTGTGTCAAGATCTCTTGTTGCATGTAACTATGAATCTTGTTATCCAATGAGTCAAGCCAGGGTGTTGTCATGAGCATCTGGGGGATGGGGTGGGAGGAATAGACTAGATCAAACAGGGTGTATGTAGTTCTCAGTGGAAATGTTCTTCATTAACATAGAGTGATGGACACAGGACATGGTAAACATGATCAATATTTATAAAAGCATACAGTCTAAAATGTAAACCATAGTGTAAACCATTGACAATGTTTAGTAGCTATATTTCATTATTTGTATATCAGTTCTGACAATGCTACCATCCACATATAAAAAGGTATTAATATAGGGGGGAGGAAAAGGGGAGGATGTTGCATATATGAGAGTCTCCTGTATTCTGTGTGTGACTTTGCTGTGATCTAAAATTTCTTTGAAAACAAAATGAAAAATAGTGAGACACTGGGGAATGAGAAAGGGAACATGCCATAGTACAGACTAGACACCAGATATTGCAGTGATGAAAAGCATAAGGTCAAAATTTTTTAAAAATATTTTTCATTGTTTTGAAAGCTCAATTTCTTAATTTTATTTTTAAAATTTTTTTAAAGTATTTTATTTCTTACATTTAAACTTAACATTATTATTTCATTTTCTTATTAATTGTATTCAGCTACTGGTATGGCTTCATCATTGAAGAAACTTTGGATCACAGAAGGGTTACAACTGAGGCAGGAGAGGATCATTGGTGTGGGGTGTCACGGATGCGGGAGGTATGGGAGGAAGTTCACCTGAGCATAAATATAATGTATATAAAAATGTTCAAATATTCATGTGGCATTGTTGCAGTGGGTGGAGAATCACTCAATAAATGAGAGAATACTTCATTCCCATCTTGGAGAGCCCTGCCACATTCTCTAAGGGAGCAGCAACATTCATGCAAATGCAGGGGTAGTGACTGATGAAGGAAGATGATCCACTGATGGGCCCTTGTTATTGATGACTAGCCTTGTGAGTCTTCGCTCTTGAAATTGAAACTTAACTTATTGTTATGGTGTACCTAAGGTTTGCCTCCTGAGAGCCTCCTTGTTGCTCAGATGTGGCCTCTCTTGAAGCAAAACTCAGCATATGAATGCATTTCCTCCATCCCAGCATGGGACAAGACTCCTGGGGATGAGCCTTCCTGCCTCCAAGGGATTGCTACCAAGCACCAACTGATAATGCAACTGGAACAATACCTTGAATAAAAGGGGGAAAAGGTTAAGACAAATGAGTTTATATGACTAAGAGACTTCAAAATGAGTCAGGAAGTCATCCCAGAGGTAATGCTTACACACATCTTGGTAGGATCCCATAGAATTTCAAAGTGGATATCACCCCAAATAGTAGGGATCCTGAGGGATCTGGAGACACCCAGGTTCTATGTCAGGGCCGATAGCTCCAGAGTTTGGTGTCTTGCCAGTGGGCCTTACTTTGGAGTTTGTGCTCCTGAGAGTGACAGAGATGGACTCAACTATGTCTACCCTTCACATGGCTCATCAGTCATTTCTATTCAAACCTAAACTTGGTGTATGTCCAGAGACTTGAGACTTTTGGCTGTCCATGTGCCACCTCGGCCCAGAACCTCAGTGGAGAAGCAACTCCTACTCTACATCTCATAGTATTCACCAAAGGCCAACTGGTGGGGTAATGATGATGGACAACAGCTATCCCAGGGAATGGAGAGTCTGCAGCTGCAGGCAGGATAATACCATTCATGTTCCCCATGGGATATAAGCCCCCTCTCAATTGGAGGTGGAGTGGACATAACCAACCCAGACTCCTCAGGATAGGGAGAAGAGCTATGTACTAGAGTGGACATACTAGTTTTCTAAAATATACATATTGTGAGTCAAGCAATGGATGACATTACAACATTTATGTGGAGCCAATGGGCATTGGAAACTCCTGGGGCAGGTAGAGGGGAAAGCAGTTGTAATATAGGGGCTTTTTCAGGACTTGGGAATTTTCTTTAGTGACAATGCAATGACAGATATAGGCCATTTTATATCATCATATAACGTGCCAAACTCTGTGGGACAGAGTGTGGTCTACAATGTGATCTATGTTCCAAGCTCAATGACAAAGCCCCAGGATGTGTTTATCAATTGCAATTAATGTGCCACACTAATGAAGGGTGATTATATGGTAGGTTGTGGGAAGTGTGGGAGGTGGGGCTTATGGGAATCCCTGTAATTTTTGTGTAATATTTATGTAATCTAAGTATGTTTTTAAAAAATTGAAAAATTTAAAAGAGAATATATGCTTCTCCATTAGAGATTCACAAATGTAAAGAGAAAATCTTCATCATCTCAAAAATAGTAAAAAAAATAAATAAATAAAGTGATGGATTTCTTAACATAGGAAAATTTTAAGAAAACTTCTTACATCTTATACAAGTTTCTGAAAGACAGAACCGAGTGAACTTCATGTTCAATGTGGAAATGTTAGAAACATTCCATTTAAAATCTGCACCAAGTCATGTACATCAATTATCACTATTTCTACTCATCATTGCCTGGAAGTACTACACAGGATATAATGATAAATAGAAGAGATAAATATCCATGAATTGGAAAAAAAACATACATTTCTTATTCACAGTTGATGTGAATGTTGATGTTGAAAATGAACTCATATTATAATTATGAAGGGAATATTTAAAGTTTTTAGAAATAGAGATAACATAAAAAAGTAAATTTCATTTCTATATACTATGAGACACAGAAAATACGTCTTGGGTAAAATACAATTTAAAAAAGAAAGCAAACATATAAAAGAGAAAGAAATAAACCTCATAAAATATAAGCAAAATTATAAAATTTTTTGAAAGACATTGTAAAAGGCAAGCAAATGGGGTGATGTAAATTATTCTTAGAAAGGGAATTATAATATCATATAGATGGCATTTTCTCTAATGTTGATTATAGATTCAGTGCAATTAATGAATATCCCAGCAGTATATTTCATGGAATTCCTTAAGCATATTCTAAATGCATGTGGAATACAAAAGAGCATTAAAAAATGAGAATTCTGAAGGATAATAAGAAGGAAGGGAGATTGGCCTTTGCAGATAGCATCATTTATTATATACCATAAGAATGAAAAAAATGTGCTATTACCACATGGATAGAAAAAAGTTATCCAATTAAACAAATAGAGGTCAAGAATAAATCATCTCCTGCATAACCTCATGCATGAAGCTTTATGCATGACAGAAGGAATTGTAATTTAGTAGTGAAATACTGACTGGTCATTTTTTGGTGATGGAAAACCAATTTTCGATAAAGGAAAGAAAAATGAAATTGTATCTTTATTTAACATGGTATAAAAAATTCATTTCAAGACATTATATACTTAAAGATAAAAAGACAAATTTACATTATTATATGAAATTATGATTGAATATATTTATCCTGTTAATATCGAGACAGATTCCTTCAATATGGCAAAAGATAACCATAAAGAAAAATTTGAAATTTTTCTATATTAAAATTAAGAATTTTATTAAAAATCTATAATAATTTGAAGGAAAAATAGCACTAAATGGGAAGAGAATATTTAAAAAGTTTATCACTAATAGAACATACATGTCCAAATATATATTCATATAAAAAACTCCTTTATCTCAATAAGAAAAAAGTAAACAATCCATTAGAAAAAATATATACAAAAGACACCAATATCCATATAATTTAAGAGAAAGCCAAAATTGCCTGTAAGAATATGAAAAAAATATTAATTATCAAGAAAATGCATACTAAAATCACAATGTCATAACTTTTTAGCCAATCTTCTGGCAAAATTTAAAGTTGAAAAAGATCATGTGTTGACAATAATGTGGGACTATGGGTCCTCTCATGCATTACTTTATATAAGGGATTCTTAACTTTTTTGTTCCACTGACCTCTTTGCCAGTCAGTTGAAAACATTGGACCCCTTACCAAGTCCATAATATACTGTGTATTATTTAATTAATCTATCACACCTACACCAGCATGTCCCCACAAGAATAATGTTTTATTGAATTTCAATTCAAGCCCATGGACTTCTTATTATGAAACACTGCTTTAGATAGTGTTAATTTTTGCCACCTATTATGATAGGGATTAACTATTAAATTGAATATATGTATTTCCTATATCAGTGATTCAGGTACTAATGATATGTCATGAAAAACTCTTGTACATTTACATGAAGTGATGATTTCAACAATGTTTATAGAAATCTGGTTTTTATTATGAAAAAAAGAAAAAAAAGGAAAACTGGACAAATCACTTGCTCAGAAATAGAATCATGGGTAAATTATATGCTCTTCACACGATGACACACTACTTAAAGGAAAAGGGATGAACCAAACACATTCTTCAGGTATATAAAACTCAAAATTATACCTCTGAGCAAAAGATTTCATTCACAGAAGATTCAAAGTAAATCTTGTTAAATTAAACATACATATATGTATGTATTATTTAAAAAATGAAGATGATTTATATAAGATAGGAATAAATGGAAGAATTAGCATATCTATATAAAGGGAATTCCATAAGTTGGAAAGCAGTCATTCAACAAAGAAAATGAGGAAATAACCTTGAATTTAAGAAAGTGGAGCAGGGTCTTAGTTTTCTGCCTATGTGTCAAATAACACACATTTGATCAGCTAAAACAGCAGAAATTTGTTGTGTAATAGTTTCAGAGCCTAGACAGATTTCTACCTCCCAGGCTTGGTAACATTCTGGGTGACATGAAATAATTGGGTTCCTTGGGTTCCTGTTATATGGCAATGAATATGGCTGGGTTTTCTCCTTTCTCTTCCAGGTTCTGTGTTCTGCCTCTAGCACCTCCCCATGAAATTTTCTTTTTAAATTATTCAAATAACAGGATTAAGACTAATGCTGACTCATTTGGCCATGCATTAAATAAAATGATATCTTCAAAATATTTTATTTACGGTGAGTTCACAGTTACAGGAAAAGAATTAAGATTAAGAATATGTCCCTGAAGGTACATAATTCAAGCAATCACCAAAAGCTACAATCAACTGAATGAGAAAATAACCTTGAATTTAAGAAAGACATAATTATTCAGATAAGCATTCATTGCCATTGATATCCACTGTCATTCAAAATAGTTGGAAATGGCACAATACCTAATATACATAAGTAAAATGTATAAATGTTTATACTTGAAATGTATTGAATTTCTCCTGGGGTTGTCCTGAGACCTGAACCTTGCCCTTGCCCTAAAAGAAATGAGGCAAAGTGAGTAGGGTCTTATGGAAGTGAGGTGATTAATAGAATTTTAAGTCATCTTGAACACACAGACACAGTGTATACAATTATGGAAGGTATACTTGAAGGAGTCCTACTCAGCAGCTGGCAGAATCCACACAATGGTTCCCTGACCTATGGAGTATAGGCAAATTTCTAGGAAAAGCCAAATGGAAGCCAACAAACTGCATTTACCTAGCAAAATAGTAAACTAAAAGCAATAACACATTTCTAGAGGAATTGCAGAGGTTTATAACCCCATCAAGGATTTGAAGGATGCAGGGGTGATTATCCCCAACACTGGCTGTTTGAGATTAATTTATGACTTCCAAAAAAAGAAAGATTGTAAACTAATCTATTTGTCTTGGTGTGATACCCTTTGATTATATTAAATTCAGTTGAGGGAACCTTGATTAGATTACCTGTCAAGATTGCATTGAAAGCTTTTTGATTTGACAATTTCAGTGAGGCCTGACTCATGTTTAGTCCCTGCCCACCTTGGTGGGTCTGATATAAAATGACACACAGACAGACAGACACACAGGGAAGAGAGAACTCTGTCAGTTTTTATCTGGCCTTGTAACAGAAAGAAGTCTCAAACAACTAAAGCCCCAGGGAGAGATGATCTATTTTGATAGCTTACAGCTGACCGTGGGAAGAGAGCCAAGACTATAGGAAGCCCTGAAAAAACAAGCCTGCAGCTGAAATCAGGAAGAAGTATAGTAGTTGATCTGGAGAGAGGAACCCAGAGGGAAATGCTGAAATCTCAGAGACTGTCCACTACCTTGCTTCAACATGTGCCAGCTGACTTTGGTGAGAAAGGACATTTTGTGGTAAATTGAGTTGGAATTTCACTGGCCTTGGGGCTGTAAGATTTACCTGAAATAAATCTCCTTTATAAAAGCTGACAGATTTCTGGTGCTTTGCATTGGCAGCCCTTTGGCAGACTAATACACCACCACATCACCATTCAACTATCCTATACAGGCTGCACAGAAAAGAAATTACTCTTGGAGTATGGTAGTAGATAATTCTAAACTTAAACAGGTGGTGACTCCAATTGCAGCTTCTGTTCCATATGTGGTATTGTATCATTGCTTGAGAAAATTAACACAATGAATGGTACATGGTGCACATGTATTGATATAGCAATGACTTTTGTCTCAAAACATCTTAGTAAAGACAGAAAGAAACAGTTTTTTTTCAGCTGGCAATACACCTCACTGTCCTACCTCAGAGATATAACAACTACTCAGCCCTATATCATAATCTATTCCTCAAGAAATTTGATCACCGTTCTCTTCCACAAGACATCACCCTTGTCCAGTACATTGGTATATTATATTGATTGGACATATTGAACAAGAAGTAACAACTACTTTATGATAATTGGTAAGAAATTTCTATATCAGAAGATGGGAAATAAACCCAACAAAACTCAGGTGAAATTTCTAGGTGCCCAGTGTTGTGAGGCAAGTTGAGATAACCCTTCTAAGGTGAAGGATAATGTGTTGCCTCTGGCCATCCCTACAACCATAAAATAGGCACAGCATCTAGTTGCCCTTTTTGGATTTTGGAGGCAATACATCCCTCTTTGGATGTGTTATTTCAGCACAGTTTTCAGGTGAATTGAAATGTTACTAATTTTTAATTGGGACCAGAATGACAGGCTTCTTAAAATAAACCCCAAAATTTAACACTTGCCCATCCAGCTCTAGACATTGCCATTGATATTCACTTTCTTGAATTAGATAATCATTCCAAGAGGTAATAAACACAATACACACATCAAAATTAGACTTTGACTTGATCCACTATTATCTTTTTTGATTCATTTTTAACATACTTAATCATTTATTGCCTCCCCTTAAGACTCTAAATTCCATATACATTTGGAATTTGGGGAAGGGAAAAAGAGTTGCTGACATCTTTATCACTTATACCTAATTTCTGTAATTATACTCTACACCTGAAAACTTGGATTTCTGCTGCACATGGAATAATGATACATTATGTGTATATCATTCATTCTCTTAATGGGGGTCATGATAAAAAGAAAGAATACCAGGCATATCAGTTCAGGTCCACTCATATTTGCAAACTTGGTGAACTTTTATTCATTTTCTAGGCCTTAGTTATGCCCTTCATATGTGTGTTGTTAGAGTGGATGACATTAGATGATTTTGGAGGTGCCATCCAGTACATACAACTTGAAGATTCCTGCATAAATGAAGAGTACACCTCATGAAATAAAGGTGAACTTGGCTAATGTCCCAGTTTTCAGTCTGTCTTACTAGTTTCTTAGTCCAATATTCTTTATTTCTCCCTAGTATAAGGGCCTCCCTGAGGGGAGAGAAGACAGTGTTGCATTGTTTAGAAGGGTGAAAGAAAACATCAAAAGATACTACATGTATGATGGACAGTGAGGATTAACAAATTTCACCCAGAAATTATATCAATTTACCTATGTGCCTTCTTAAACTCAGGGCGTTTCACAAGGTAGGAAATTTTCCATCCTGCATATTTACAAAGAGAATCAATTGCATATTCATGAAAAGTTTTTAAATGAAGCCATAAATACAGTCATAGAAATGCATTTATAGGATTGAAATATGTTCACCATCCAACTTGAAACTTTGAAGTACTGGAATACACCAATCCTGGGTACAAAGGGTTAATAACATCATGCATATATACATAACTTCTATAATTATTTTGTCAATAGTATGTTTGTATTGAATTTCCTTCTATTAGAAGTGTAGTTTTTTCAATGTAAAGACTTAAAATGCACAACAATACTTGCAATGTTTTCTGGCATTGTTATTTTTTGTAATAATGTAATCCTCAAAAAATGGAAGTGTCAAGGATCTCTCTCGATCCATGAGAGGTGACTCAATTATGATAGGTTTCTTAAAGCAGAACACAAACTCCAAGCCCTGAGTTACTTAAAATTTGCCCTGATAAAAGGACACTAATATCTCCTATATGTGGGATCAGGAAGTACAACTTTATTTCCAGAATGTAAGAGCTGGAAGAGATGAGATCATCTTATCTATTGCCTTTTTCACAATCTCAGTAAGTAAAGAAGAGAGTGAGTGACAGGTCGTGTCCCTTTGAGGGTTGCAACTTCACATGACAGCACACCATGCTTCTGTACCTGCTGCATTTGTTGAACTTAAAAATGTGTGAAAAGAATGAGATGGTCAAAAGGTGTCAAAAACCCACAGCATCATTTCTTTTCAAATAGCCTCTCTCTGCATCACACTTTCCTCATGGTGCTCTTCACATCTCTTTCTCAGTGGGTGGATTTGGGGGTTAAACTTGGGTGCCACGATGGTGTAAAATAGGTCCAACACCTTGTAATCACTGACAGAATCCACCATGGGACATAGGGTTAAGGAAATACTGATTTAATGATGAGATACTTTATCATGCATCATTTTCATGAAAATAAAATGAAAAAGCCTGTCCATATAAAAGTTTGATGATGTTTCAGGAAATCAACATATATCTTTAAACTACCTCATATTCATTGTTTCCTTTTTCAAATTTGGAAAATAGAAGTGATCTAAATACCTAACAATAATAGAATGTCAATAACGTGGGATAGATACAAATTATGGAAAATAAGTCAGAAAATTAAATTTTGGATCTATCTGGCACATCTAAATGGATAAATCACTAAGCTATATTGTTGAGCAGAAACCATTAGGCACACCATGATCATCACAGTGTTATAATCCATATGTTATAAAGTCACTCCAAATAATGGCTTTCACCACTGAGCACAATATTAGCTGTGGGCAATTTGTATATGCCTTTATCATGATGAGAAATTTTCCTTTGGTTCCTATCTTTTGGTGATTTTATCTAGAAAGGATTCTGAATTTTGTCAAATTTCTTTTCTGAATTAATCTAGATGATCATGTAATTTTTCTTCCTTGATTTATTAATGTGGTATGTTATGCTGACTGATTTTCTTGTCTTGAGCCACCCTTGTATGCCTGGGATAAAACTCACAGGATCATGGTATATTTTAATAATTCTTTTAATGTGTTGTTGGATTCGATTAGTGAGTAAGTTGTTGGGGATTTTTCCATCTGTGTTCATTCGGTAAATGGGTCTGTAATTTTCCTCATTTTTTGTAATACTTTCTCTGGCTTTGGTATTAGGGTGATATTGGTTTCATATAATGAGTTTGGTAGCATTACCTCTTGTTGAATTATTTGGAAGAGTTTGTGTAAGATTGGTATTAGATCTTTGAATGCTAGGTAGAATTCACCTGTGAAGCCATCTGGTACTGGGTTTTACATTTTAGGGAGTTGTTTGATGTCTGTTTTAATCACTGCACTTGTGATAGGATTGTTGGGGTCCTCTACTTCTTCAAATGTCAGTGGAGGTTTTTCATATGATCCTAGCAATTTTTCCATTTCATCTATCTTGTCTAGTTTGTTGTCATACAGTTTCTCATATTATCTATCATCTTATCATCTCTTTTAATCCTGTGGGGTCAGTAGTAATGTGCCCATATTCATTTCAGATTTTATTTATTTGCATCTTCTCTCTTTCTTTCTTTGCCAATATAACTATGTGTTTGTCAATTTTGTTAATCTTCTCAAAGAACAAACTGGATTTTGTACTTCCCAATTTGTATTCCTTTTCCTTCTCCATTCATTTCTGTCTGCTCTGATATTGGATATATCACTTATATTGATTGCTTTGAGAACACATTGCTGTTCATTCCGAGTTTCTTCAGCTCTTTAGTTAGGTCAGTGATTTTAGCTCTTTCATCTTTGTTAATGTTAGCATGGAGGGTTATATATTTCCATCTCAGCACTCCCTTCACTGAATTCTGATATGTTGTGTACTCATTTTCAATTGTCTCAAAATATTTATTGATTTCTCCCACAACTTCTTCTTTGACCCACTCATTATTTGAGTGTGTTGTTTCATCTCTCTATATTTGTGAATTTTCTGTTTTTCTACTTACTGATTTCAACCTTTGTTGCATCATGAGCAGAGAAAGTGATTTGTATAATTTTGATCTTGTTAAATTTATTGAGATCTCACTGACTTATTTTGTAAGAAGAAAATTACAGAATGCTGATCACAGGAACAATTTGCCAGTTGCACTAAATAATTATTGTTCATATACTATATTATTATTTTACATTTGTCTGTTCTACTGCAGCACTTTTTGGCTTACTATTTGCATGGAATATCTTTTTCCAACCTTTCACTTTTAACTAGGTTGTGTCCTTACATCTGAGGGGGCCTCTTGTAGACAACATTTACACAGCTCATTTTTTAAAATCCATTCTATCAATCTATGTCTTTGATTGGGGAGTTTAATCCATTAATATTCAGCGTTATTACTGTAAAGGCATTACTTCATCCATTTTGTCCTTTGTTTCTCTGTTGTCATACTGCTCTTTTTAATATCTTCTCATCCTTTAGTTTACCCTTCCTAATAATCTTCATTTGTAAACTCTTCTCTAAATCACTTGCTCTTCTTCTTTACTTTCATGGTGCAGCATCCCATTTAGAATATCTTGTAAATCTGGTCTTTTGGTAATATATTTTATGAGTTTTTGTTTCTCTGTGAAGAATTTGAACTCACTCTCATTTTCGAAGGACAGCTTTGCTGGATACAGAATTCTTGGCCGGCAGTTTTTCTTTTTCAGTACCTTAAATGCATCATACCACTTTCTTCTCTCCTCCATGGTTTCTGATAAGAGGTCCACACTTAATCTTATCTAGTTTCCTTGAATGTGATGACTTGTTTTTCTCTTACTGCTTTCAGAATCCTCTCTTTAACTCTAATATTAACCATTTGAATAGTAGGTGTCTTGGGGTAGGCCTATTCAGATTTATTCTGTTTGGTGTGCATTTATGTCCTTCATAGGGTCGGGAAGGTTTCAGTCATTATTTCCTTAAATATTCTTTCTGCCCCTCTTCCATTCTCTTCTCCTTCTGGGACATAAATAATGCAAATATTTGTGGGTTGTGCAATGTCATTCAATTCTCTAACACCCTGTTCCATTTTTTCCAATCTCTTCTCTTGTCTTTTCCAGTTCAGATGTACTGTTTTTGGAGTCACTAATTCTGCCTTCAAGTAACTCAAATCTTCTCTTATGTGCCTCTAATGTACTTTTAATCTCATCCATCATGTCTTTCATTCCCATAAGGTCTGTTACTTTCCTTTGCAGGATTTCAATTTGTGCTTTACACTATTCCAGTGTCTTCTTAATATCCTTTATTTCTTTAGTCATATTTTCTATAAAGTCTGTGAAGTGATTTAAGACAGTTATGTGATTATCGCTGATTAGTTGTCTTAAATCCTCTATCTGTTCAGAATATTTGGCTTGTTCTTTTGGTTGGGCCATCTTTTCCTGTTTCTCAGTATGGCTTGTATTTTTTTGTTCATGTTTAGGCATCTGAATATGTTGATGAATTTAATCTGATGGCCAATTGTTTGCTCTTTTCTATTGTGTTTTTTTTTTCTCACAGCTCTTCTTTTATATTTGGTTCAACTTGTTATCAGTCATTAAAATTACTCAGCTTAAGTTTGCAATATTGGGCCAGGGACTCACTAGCGGAGTGCATGTTTTCTCCCAGACTTTGGTTGCAGAGAATGTGAAGTTTTTGTCAATGTGATTCACAGAATGGCCAGCAGATGGCATTAGTCAGTGTACTTTTCCATGGAAGTGTCTCCGTTTTGGCTTTCCTGTGTTCCTGTGTTGAATCTTCAGATCAGAGATTTAAAGCTGACCTTGATGGCTGAATTCACTGAAGAAAAGCATTCTGATTTCCCCTCCCTTTTCCCATGAAACATCTGCCAGGGAGGAAGGTGGTCCCTTCTCAGTCACTGCAGTGAGCCAGGGGTTTAACCCAAGCTTAATATCTTGGGGGTGGGGGAGGGGAGCCCTTTCCAGCTGCGATGGGGGCTTGGTAACTCCCATTTCTTATTTTGGTTTCTTCATCTCTCCATCCCTCATCCTCTTAGAAGTTGTGTAGCCATGCCCTGGCATGCTGACCACCAAAGCAGTTCCTTTGGATAGATTTTGGCCTTTTCTCTGTTGTTTTTGTGAGAGCATTCAGCTTGCCTGTTAGTCCAACACCATATTTCCACAATCTAGGGCTTTCTATTTAATTGATTTGGTGCTACAGTCCCTCTGATACTTGGTTCAACTTAATTTGGAACTTTATAGTGGCTTGTGTTAAGCCAAACTGAATTTTTTTCAGATCTTTTTCATCTGTTTTTTTTTTTTTCCCCTTTCTCCCTTGCTGGTTGCATAGTAGGAGCTGTGTACTGTAAGTTGTGTTGGCTAAAGTTGCCTGCAGTGCCCCATGAAATGATGAAACATCTCCCACCTTTACCCCCTGACAGTGGTAGTAATGGAGCTTCAGCCATTTTTAGTAATCCAGTATGTGCAAGGAATGAACATCTGTGGTTGCCCAGAGAAATTAATGATGCTTCACAGCCATTTCTCCCTTGCCTGGGGTAGGGATGGAGCTGCAGTTGTAGGCAACAAACTAAGCAGTGTGGATAAAAACTGACAGCAGTTGCCCATGTAGACTGACAAACCAACAGCTCCCCTGATCCCCTGCCAGGGTCAGGAATTGAGCTCCAGGAGTGACAACCATCTAGTCCACATGGTCATTTGCACTTGCAGTTGCCCTGAGAGGCTGAGGGAACACCATCCATTCTGCCCTTTCAGGGCTGGAATAGAAACACACATGGGCCCAACAATCTAGTCCATGTAGACCAAAAGTACATGCAGTTGCCCAGAGATGTTGAGGAAATACCAATCTCCTCCTTTCCTTTTGGGGGTGAAGATGGATTCACAGTTGCCCAATATTCCAGTCAGTTGCCCCGAGAGTCTGGGAAAACACCGCCCCCTCCAATCCTATTAGGGAGTTGGTACAGAACCATGTGTCCAACAATCCAGTCTACTTTAGCTGTTCTTAGGAATATAATTTTAGCCAGCGAAATTTACTAATAAGAAGCTAAAGTCAGTGCCTGGCCATCTCTTACTCCCCCATTTTTGGGAAATGGGGCTTCCAATTCCAGTCAGGGAATAGCTCCTGAGGTGGCTTATGCAGCCCCAGGAGGATGGGCCCTGGCTTTTGCAGTGTAAAATGCTGTACTCAAGAATCTTCACTGACGATGGACTGTCTCCTCCTTCTGTTATTCCAAGGATTTTTAAATATGTTCTTCTGGTCTCCTGGGTTCCTCAAAAAGGTGTTTTAGATAGATTTAAGTGATCTCTTACTATGCTGTATGATGAGCTTACTCTTGAAGCTCCTTAATTTGTGGCCATCTTGTCCCTTCCTCTATTAATCTCATTTTTGACTCATAGTCTACTATGTTTACATTGGCCCCTCAAATTCTATGACATCTATTAAGAATTTCCAAAAGGAAACCACTTCCAAAAACATTAATTCTCTTTTTAATTGATGCTATGATGAAGAAAATTGATTATATATGAAATAATTTTATATTTCATTTATTCTAACATACAAATGTCAGCATTTTACTAATTTTTTATTTTATATACAATTTTTCTCAGGAAGACAGTGTCCTTCAAGACAAGTGGAAAGAGGAGGAGAACAATTGTCTTTTTCCTTGATTTTCTACCTTTTTGAATAATTAATGATTCTATGATGACCGAAAAAGCAGTTTGAAAATATGTGTATATATATATTGATCCCAATTTTGTTTGTATCAATGTGTGTACATATGAAATACATTAAAAGTATTTATATCTAGTTATTATATTATTACTAGTATTTATATCTGGATAGTACATATTATATGAAGAAGCTTTCAATTACAAAAATGTTGCATTGAAAAAACATATATGGATTTTTATTCACTTTAGGGAGTAGAACATCCATGCGAGCAAATAAACAGTAAAGATAGAAAGATCTAGATGCAGGGACACTGAGAAGTCTGAAAGGAGAAAGAAGGGGAAACCCAGAGCATTTCCCAGGGGAGAAATTCTTCTCTGTAAAGAGCAAGAACAACTTTGGAAATGCTACCTTGACTGGAGAAAGCATCTGAAAGAAAAGCAAAAAAAAATAGCTAAAAAGTTTCTTTCGGTTTTTAGGGAATTGACTGGACAGTAAAAACAAACAAAAACAATTTAGAATTGCTATTTTTAAAATAAATTTTTATTACAGAAGTTGTGAACTTACAAAACAATCATACACAGGTGTAGAATTCCCATGTAAAAACCCTTCACCAACACACAACAACCTGTATCATTGTGGAACATTTGTTACAGATTAGGGGATACTATAATCAGAATATTACCATTAACTATGGTCTATAGTGTACATTTGGCATATTTGTTCCAGACCCCTCTATTATTAACACAGTACATCTTTGATATTAATGCAAGAATATTACAGCATTGCTCTTAACTATCATCCATAAGCTACATTAATTGTATTTTTCCCATGCTTCTCCACATTCCCACCTCCCTGGAATAGTGATATACATCCATGCTAGTTCACAGAAGGACATTCTTGCATTTAAACTATGGAACCACAATTCTCAGCCACCTCTCAGATCACTGAGATATTCAGTCCCTAGATTATTCTCCAGCTTTATTTTTTTAAAGATACTTAGATTACATAAATGGTACATAAAAATATATAGGGATTCCCAATATGCCCCACTCCCACACCTCCAACACCCACCCACATAAACATCCTTCATTAGTGTGGCACATTCATTGCAATTGAAAAATGCATCCTGGGGCTTTGCCATTAAACAGGGACCATAGTTCACATTATAGACCACACTTTCCCACACAGTTCTGCATGTTATGTGATGATATAAAATGGCCTATATCTGTCACTGCAATGTCACTCAGGTTGATTCCAAAGTCCCAAATAAAGGCCCCATATAGCAACTGTGTTTCCTTCTCCCTGCCCCCAGAGTCTCCATTGGCCACTGGCTCCACATCATTGTTGTAATGTCTTCCATTACTAGAATCACAATATGTCTATAGTAGAATACCAGTAAGTCCACTTTAGTCCAAAGCTCTTTCCCCATTCCAGAGGATTCTGGGATGGTAATGTCCACTCCAACTCCAAATAAGAAGGGGCTTATATCTCATGGGGAAGATGGATGGGGCTATCTTATCTGCAGCTGCAGACTCTCCATTCCCTGGGATGGGTGTTTCCCATCAACCTCTCCCCATCAGTTCTCTTGGGTAAATCCAGTGAGCTGTAGAGTAGGTGCTGCAACTCCACCAAGGATCCAGGCCCAGCTAGCACATGGACAGCCCAAAGACTCAAGTCTCTGGATGTACACCTACAAACTGCAGTGCCAAGTATAGTTTTAAATAGAAGGGACAGATGAGCCATGTGCAGGAAACACAAATGTGTCCAACTTTGTCACTCTCAGGAGCACAAAGTCCAAAGTAGGGCCCACTGGCAAGGCACCAAACTCCAGAGCTATCCACTCTGACCATAGGACCTGGGTGTCTCTAGAACCCTCAGGAGCCCCACTGTTTGGGGTAGTATCCACTTTGGCAGTCAATGAGATCATGCTATGATGTGAGTGTCACCTCTGGGATGAGCTCCCAACCAACTTTCAAGTCTCTTAGCCACATAAACTCATTTCTCTTTACCTTTCACCCCTTTTATTTGAGGTCTTTATCCATTTGAATTGCTAGTTGGTGCTTGGTAGCAATTCCTTGATGCCAAGGAGGCTCATATTTGAGAGTCATGTCCCATGCTGGGGGGAAAGTAATTCTTTTGTATACTGAGGTCTCACTTACAGAGAGACCACATTTGAGCAACAAGGAGGCTCTCAGGGGCAACCCTTAGGCACTTAATAACAATAGGCTAAGTTTCATTTCAATATCAAAGGCTTATAAGCCTAGTCATCAACATCAAGGGCCCATCAGTGGATCATCCTCCTTTGCCAGTCACTGCCCCTAAAACTTGGAGAACTGTGCTGTTCTCTTAGAGAATGTGGCAGAGCTCTCTAGAATGGGAATTCAGTATTCTTTTGATTATTATGTGAGTCTCCACCCAATGTGTTATTGCTCTGTGAACATTTGAATATTTTTATATACCTTATATATATGATCAGGTGAACTTCATCCCATTCATACTCCTAGCTTTGACACCCTACACCAATGATCCTTCCCTGTCCCAGTTGTAACCCTTCTATGATCCAAAGCATCTTCAAAAATGAAGTCATTACGATAGCCAAATATAATTAATAGGAAAATGAAACAATAATGATAAGTTTAAATATAAGAAACTAAATACATACAAATTTTTAAAAACTAAAACTAAAATAAAATTAAAATATTGAGATATTAAAAACTAATGAAAACTTTTTAAAAAAATTATTTTGACATTTTGCCTTTCATCACTGCAATATCTGGTGTCCTGTCAGTACTGTGGCACCTTCCCCCACTCATTCCCCAGTGTCTCACTATTTTTCATTTTCTTGTCAAAAAAGTTTTAGGTCACAGCACAGTCACACACAGAAAACAGGAGACTCTCATATACCAAACATCCTCCCTATTTCCTTCACCTCCATATTAATACCTTTTTATATGTGGATGGTACCTTTATTATAACTGATATACAAATAGTGAAACATAGCTACTAAACATGGTCAATGGTTTACATTATGGTTTACATTTTAGACCATACACTTTTATAAATTTTGATGATATTTACATTGTCCTGTGTCTATCATTGTACGGTCATGTAAAACACTTCCACTACCCATTAAACACCCCTTGTTCAATCTAGTCTATGTCTCCCTCCCCGTCTCCTTAGGACCCATGGCAACCCACTGGTTTCACTCTTTGGATGACAAGATTCATAATTACATGCAACAACACTGAGGTCTTGACACACTGTTTTGGTCTCCTCTATTAGGAACTGCCATGTTGTCAAGAGACTACCATCTGTCTATTTGTGAAAAAATTGATCCTCCCAAGGCTGGGAGTCCAAGCCTTTCCCACTCCTTGTGTGGGTCTCCACCCACTGATACAACACATTATGACAGAATGATCACTCACACACTCCCTAGAAGCCTGCTCTTTTTGCAACCTGTCCCGAATGCACCCCCACCCAACACCCTTAACCAGTAACCCTTCTTTGTCCTATTGCCCTAAGAACATTCTCAACTTTGTACTTTCAACAACATACCCAAAAATCCTGTGTTCACCTGGTGCCTCTCTCAACCTTCCCCCATCCCAGTTCTCTGGACCTTCCAACCCACCCTTCCCAATCTACCCACCTGTCAAATCTGCACCACACAATCCAGTAATATTACTACCCTCCTGTCATCCCTTCAATAAGCAACTACACACTTTCACCTTACCATAGATTACGTCCCTATGGGTGTTGCCTCACAACCCGCTTCTCCCTTTCTATTTCTTGTTGACATATCTTCAGACAATAGCTCTCTGAGTCTGCACAATTTGCTTATTTCACATCAGTGAGGTCATGTATTATCCATCCTTGAATGTCTTGCTTGCTTCACTCAACATACGGTCCTCAAGATTCATCCATGTTATCACATGTGCTAACACTTTATTCCTTCTTACAGCTGAGTAATATTCTATTGTGTGAATGTACCACATTTTGTTTATCCATTCAACTTTTTTATGGGCACTTGGGTTGAATGCAACATTTGGCAATAATGAATAACGCTGTTATGAATACTGGTGTGCATATATCTGTTTGTGTTTTTGCTTTTAATTCTTCTGGGTATATACCCAGTAGTGGAATTATTCAATCATATGGAAGTTCTGTAGTTAATTTTTGAGGAACCACCAGACTGTGATCCACATTGGCTGGAGCATTCTACATTTCCAACAACAGTGGATGAGGTTTCCCACTTACCACATCCTCTCCAACACTTATAGTCCATGGTTTTTTTTTTTAAATGCCACAATTTTAATGGATATGTGATGGTATCTCATTGTAATTTTGATTCGTATTTCCCTAATAGCTAGTGATGTTGAATATCTTTTCATGTGCTTTTTAGCTATTTGTGTTTCTTCCTTGGAGAAGTATCTTTTCAGATCACTTACCCATTTTTTAATTGGGTTGTTTGTCTTTTAATTTTAGAGGTGTAGGATTTCTTTGTATATGCAGGCTATTAGGATCCTTTCAGATATATGGCTGCAAATATTTTCTCCCATTGTACAGGCTGCATTTTTCCTTCTTTGATAACGTCCTTTGAGGTGCAAAAGTTTTTATTTTGAGGAGATCCCATTTATCTATTTTCTCTTTTATTGCTCATGTTTTGGGTGAGAATTTCATGAAACCATTTCATATTAAAAGATCCTGTAGAAGCTTGCTTATATTATCTTCCAAGGTCTTTATGGTCTTGGCTCTTATATTTAGATCTTTGATATACCTTGAGGTGATTTTGTATATCTTGTGAGATGGTGTTCTCACTCATTCTTTTGGATATGGATATCCAGTTCTTCAAGCACCATTTGTTGAAGAGGCCATTCTCTCCCAACTGAGTGGGCTTGGTGGCCTTGTTGAATATCACATGACTGTATATGCAAGGACCTATATCAGAATTCTCAAGTCAGTTCCATTGGTTTGTATGTCTATCCTTCTGCCAATGCCATGCAGTTTTGACCACTGTAGCTTTGTAGAATGTTTTAAATTCAGGTGATGTGATACCTCCAATTTTAATTTTCTTTTCAATATTTCTTTGGCTATTTGGGGCCTCTTACCCTTGCCAACAACTTTTGTAGATAGTTTTTCCAATTCAGCAAAATATTAACACTTTCCTGCTAAAAACACTGCAAAGATATGTATAGAAGGAAACTTTCTGAACATGTTAAAGGGTATATGTGAAAAACACAAAGCTGACATCACCTTCAATGTTGAAATCCTAATAGCTTTCCCTCTACTATGGGGAACAAGACAAAGATGCCCACTATCACTGCTCCTATTTAACATTGTGTTAGAAGTACTTGCTCTAGCATTGAGGCAAGAAAAAGATATAAAAGTTATCTGAATTGTAAAGGAGCAAGTAAAAATTTCACTATTTGCAGATGACATGATCCTTTACATTGAAAGCCCTGAGAAATATTCAACAAAGCTTCCAGAACATATAAATGAGTTCAGTAAATTCACAGCCTATAAGATCAATGCTTAAAAGTCAGTAGCATTTCTGTATACCAATAATGAGCAATCTGTGGAGGAAATCAAGAAAAAAATACCATTTACAATTGTTAATAAATGAATCAAATACTTAGGTATAAATTTAACTAAAAGTATAAAGGACTTATATACAGAAAACTACATAACACTGTTTAAGGAAATCAAAGAAGACTCAAATAAATGGAAGAATTTTCCCTGTTCATGGGTTGGAAGACTAAACATCATTAAGATGTTTATCCTACCTAAGCTACTCTACAGATTTAATGCAATCCCAATAAAAATCAGCACAGCATTTTTTTTATTGAATTAGAATTTCTTTCAAGTTAGTTTTTTAGAGTCATAACAAAGCTCACACCCTGGATTGTTCCAGTAACTTGGATAACTGTTTAGTCTTGTCCTTTAAATTTCTTACCCTGTTAAATTATGAAATAGAATATATAAAGAAAAGTTATAAAAAGACTTACAGTTGAGTTATTCCTGAAACCTCGCTTTTAAATCAAGAAGCAGAACAGTGCCATGATCTCCAAAGTCCATGTTATGAGCCTTCCTGAATGTAACACTTCCTTTCTCCTTAAATTAAGTATTCCTCTGGCTTTTATTAATAACCTATTCCTTACCTGATTATCTTAGGTAGGATTATCTCATGGAAGTTCTTAATGTTCATCTCATTGGGTTCCTTTGAAGATAGAATGAGATTATTTGGTATGCAGATCATACAGTAAATGCTCAAACATGTTTGCTATTATTCATTCTGTTCATGCAGCACATTGGAAGCCAGGAAAATTAGAATGACTGAATTTGTTCAGTGTCAATAATTGTGGGTAATACATGGTTTTGCATGACATATAAGGTACTATGAAAAATTGGGTGTTTTCTTTTGTGATTATGAATTTGAACTCTGGACTAAGAAAGCTCTGGCTTTAAGTTCTGACTTGCTAAGTGTTAGCTAGATATTCTGTATGTAAGTAAGCTAGGAAAACCTCTTTTTTTTTTACCTCTTTAACATACAATTACTCTTGTATGAGTTAAAAATGAAGACAATAACATGTCAACTTAGTATTTTATTCTTCCCTAAAGTTTCCTTTATCTATCTTAAATTTGAAACTCAAAACTGACTCACTTATTTAGTTATGTGATAAATATTGTCTCTAAATTTTAGATGAAGAAATCATTGTTGAAAGAAATGAAGTTACTTGCAGAGTTCACAACTAAAATCAATGGCAGTGTTAAGAATAGAAAATAGAAATCTTCTCCAGTCTACAATTAAGGAGGAAGAAAATCAGTGGCAGCTTATACATGTTAAATCATTAATTTCTGGGGAAAATGAAATAAAAGGGGAAGATTTCAGCAAGTGAAATAAAGCATCATCTGTGAATTTGCAATTGGAAAAACTGGGCATCATATACATATTTATAAACATTATTTGGTTAGAATATCAATTTAATTAGAGTAATTAACTTTGTAGCAATAAATACAGACAGAAAGACAGAATGGGTGGCTTTGCCTGAGTACTCTAATAACTTTGGTTTCTTAAGAATAGCAATTTCATGTGTGAACCATAATTTTCTGAATTCTGTTATTTCTTACTTCATGAATTTCCCAAAATCATAAAAACATCTCCTTCATTTATAATCTGATGAATGATAAGAAACTAAATAGTCATAACATTTTACTTCCACAGTAGAAAGTTATCATTTGAAATGTTTGCAAAAGCTGGAAGGAAAGAGTGAAAATGCACATTTCAAGGGGAAAAAATCAGCATATTTCTAGAGAAAATGCAATTTATAATATATATGTGGAAAGTTATTTCTTTCTATTTTAATGCAATATTTAGTTTTTCTAGTTTAGTTTGATTTTTGCATACCATTTTTCATTTTATATTCGGAGGTGGAGTATATTGGGAAAGAAATTCACATTTGTTTGTTTTCCCCATGCACATGACTAAAATAATTTTGTTGTTTACATCCACTGAAATTAATAAGCAATTAATTTAAGAGTTCTCCAAACCAGTATTTTAAATATTATTTTAAAATTAAAAATAGGCTTTTCACTTATAAGTGAGGAAATATTTACACAGCATATTTGGGGGTATACTGAGAAGTTTTACTCTTAATGGCATATATAGCAGATCATTCTAAATCTTAAAATTGCATAATACAGAAGGTGAGTTAGATAGATCAATTTGTTAGTAATGTCTTCCTGTTGTATATGTTCTGTACTACCAGACTGTTGCCTTCTGGTTTTCCATCTTTTTGAGAACATGAAAGATTATTATAATTAAAGGTAAACTAAAAAATGCATAATTCAGATTAATTTATTTTTAAGGCTACATCTTCATTGTAATGGAAAAAGTAGTTGAGAAATGTTATCATAGATGTTCAAACAAATTTCCTTCATAAATTCAATGAGATGGCTAAAGAGATTAAACATATTAAGAAGACACTGAGTAATAGCAAAGAAAAATGTGAAGGCATACATAGAAAAATAGGAGGTCTTATGGAAATTAAAGGCACAATAAAGAAATTAAAAATAAACTATAGGCATTTAACAACAGATTTGAAGAGACAGAAGAAAAGATCAATGTAAATGAAGGCAAGGCCTTTGATAGCAAACACAAAAAACAGATAAAGAAAAGAATGGAAAAAGTTGAACAGGGTTTCAGGAAAATAAATGTTGGCAAGAGACATGCAAAAATACATATCATGGGAGTCCCAGACAGAAAAGAGAAGGGGAAAGGGGCAGAAGGAATATTTTAAGAAATAATGTAAGAAAATTTCCCAACCCTATGGAAGGACTTAGATATCTGTGTCCAAGAACACATTTCCCCATTTTAATGAATCTGAACAGATCTACTCTGAGGCATTAATCAGGATGTCAATAGCCAAAGATAAAGAGGGAATCCTGAGAAAGCAAGAGAAAAGAGATGTATTACATATAAGGAATGTCCAATAAGAAACCATGGAGGCAAGAAGGCAGCAGTATGGAATATTTAGGAACCTGAAATACAAAAACTGCCAGCCAAAAACTTTTATCCAACAAGATTGTCATTAGAAAATGAGGGCAGGTTTAAAATATTCATACATAAACAGATACTGAGGGATTTTGTAACCAACAGACTGACTTTGCAGGAAATACTAAAGGTAGTGACACAGGCTGAAAATAGAAGGCAGGAGAGAGAGGCTTGGAAGGGTCTAGAAATGAAGATTAAATCAATAAAAGTAGCTAAAATTGTAAAATGTGTGGTGAAAACAATATATGACACACAAAAACCAAAGATCAAAATGGGTGAAGTAAGAACAGCCTACACGGTAACAACATTGAATGTTAAAATGTTAAACTCCTTCATCAAAAGACACAGATTGGCAAAATGGATAAGAAAATATAAGCCATCTGTATGCTGTCTACAAGAGACTCATCTGAGACTCAGGAATAAAAATAGATTGAAAGTGAAAGGCTCAACAAAGATTTTCCATACATGCAGTAACACACACAAAAGCTGGAATACCTATACTTATATTGGATGAAAAATACTTTTAAAACAAAACTCTTATTAGACACAAGGAAGATCATTGTATACTAATAAAAGGGGCAATTCACCAGGAGGAAATAGCAATAATATATGTATATGCATCTAACCAGGAGGCCCAAAATTACATGAGGCAATTACTGGCAGAACTGAAGGGAGAACTAGATGTCTGTACAATAAAAATAGTTGAAGAGTTTAATACACAACTCTCTTCATTTGAAAGATCATCTGGGCAGAGGATCAATAAAGGAATGGATAGATTGAATAATAAGATAAACTAAGCCTAATAGTCATTTATAGAACATTGCACCCCTAAACAGCAGGGTATACATCCTTCTCAAGTACTCTTGGATGGATATTTCTCCCGGCTAGACCATACATTGGGTCAAAAAGTGGATTTCAATAAATTGAAGGAGATCAAAACTAAACAATTCACTTTCTTTGATCATAGTGGAATAAATCTGAAAATCAACTTCAGGCATTAAAGAGGAAAATTCACAAATATATGGAAATTAAACAATACACAATTATACAATCAGTGGGTCAAAGTGGAAATTGCAAGAGAAATCTGTAAATGTCTTGAGATGAATGAAACTGAGAACACAACATATCAGAGCTTATTGGATGCAGCTAAAGCAATGCTGAGAGGAAATTTATAGCCCTCAATGCTTACATTAAAAAACAAAGAACACTAAATCAAGGACCTAAGCACACAGCTGGAGGAACTAGAAAAAGAACAGCAAACTATGGTCAGAGCAAGCAGAAAGAATGAAATAACCACATCATAGCAGAAATAAATTAAGTTGACAACAAGAAAACAATAGAGATATTTGAAAAAACCAAAAGTTGTTTATTAGAGACCAAGAAAATTGACAGACCCTTATCTACATTGGCATAGCTCACTTACAATCATATATATATGTGGTATATATGTACTTGATGCCTCAGTGCTAGGCACCAGAAATAAGTACACCAGAAAGAAGGTTATACTTTTTATTGAGAGCAATATGATTTTTCCCAAGCATTGTTGTGGAGATTAAAGTAACAAATGTAAAATACATGCAAAATTCTGGTAATTTTGGGACATCTGTGTTAGGTACATAAACATTTATTATTTTTCTTTCTTCTCGGTGAATTTTCCCTTTTATTAATAAGTAGTAACCTACTTCATCTCTTATAAGAGTTTTGATTTTAAATCTATTTTTATCTGATATTAGTATTGACACACCCACTCTTTTTCAATTGTTATTATTATGGAATATTTTTTGAACCTTTCATTTTCAGTCTGCTTATATCCTTGCATCTAAGTTTACTCTCTTGTAGACAACAAATAGATGGCTCCTGTTTTTTATCCATTCTATCTATGTCTTCTAATCATAGAGTTCAAGCCATAATCATTCAGTGTAACTACTATAAAGATGTTATTTACTTCATTCCCTTTATCCCTTGACTTTCTGTTGTCATTTCTTATGATTGTCTGTCTTTTCACCCTTTCAATTTCTCTTACATATGATCTTCATTTATACACTCTTTTCCAGGCTCTCTCGCTTGTCTTTTTCTGGTAGGCTATAATACACCCTTTAATATCTCTTGTAGATTCAGTCTCTTGGAAACATACACTTAGATTTTGTTTGTCTGTAAGACTTTAATCTTGCCTTCAATTCTGAATGATTGTTTTGCCAGATAAAGAATTTTTTTGCTGGCAATTTTTCTCTTTCACTACCTTAAATATATCAAACCACTGCCTCTCAACTCCATAGTTTCTGAATAGGGATTGGCCCTTAGCATTATTGAAGATTGCTTTTAAATAATACATTTATTTTTTATTTTTTATTTTTTTTGCTGCTTTCAAAATCCTTTACCTTTGGCCTTTAAAAATCTGAATAGCAAATGTTTTAGAGAAGTTCTATTAGGATTTATTCTTTTTCAGGTATGTTGTTCTTGAATATTGTTATTCATGTCTTTCATAACAGTTGTAAAATTCTTAGTCCTTATTTCCTCAAGTATTCTTTCTACCCCCTTTCTTTTCCCTTCTCTTGATGGGACACCTATAACATATATGTTTGTATATTTCATATTGTCATTCAGTTCCCTGATACCCTGTTCAATTTTTTGCATACTTTCCTCTGTCTCTTTTATTAGCATTTCAGTTCCTAGTATTCTGTCTTTGAAATTATTTATTTATTCTTTTAACATTTCAAATCTGCTGTTATAGGTCACTAATATATTTTTGATTTCATCCATTGAATCTTTCATTTCCATAAGCTATTACTTTTTTTTGCAGGCTCTCAAATTATTCTTTATGCTCACATAGTGTCACCTTAATATCTTTGATCACTTTAGTCATATTTTCCTTCAGTTCTTTAGATATATTAAGCAGGTTTGTTTGGACATCATATAAATCCTGAGTTTCATCTACATTCTTGGCTTGTTCATTTGACTGGTCCATATCTTCCAATTCCTTAGAATGGTTTGTTATCCTTTGGTGATACCTAGGCACCTGCTTATGGTGATGATATTATACTGTTTATCAATTTCTGTCTCTTGCCTAGTGGTTTTATTTTACAGCTTTCATTTGATTTTTAATTTACTTTTCTGTAAAACTTTAATATTGATTTGTTTAAGATATCAAAACTGGGATAGGGAGCTGCTAATGGGGCCCAAACAGGTCTTTTGTGGCTGGGAAAGAATTGGAAGAACAGTCTGGCTTCCTTCACTTTCCCAGCTGGCCAATAAATGGTGCTCTGCAGGAAACCCTTCCACATAGATGAATTCTTCCATTTACATTCACCAATGAGAAACCACAGTCAGCCCTACTCTGCATCCTCCCTTTTCCCATGTAAGAATCTGTTCTTTCCCCATCTCTGCTGGCCACTCAGCTGTAAGTTTTACTAAAGCTGCTTGTCTAAGGGTTGGGAGCTGGGTGATGTTCCCAGATATAAGGGTAAAACTCATGGCTTTCCCTCTGGTTTCTCTATCTCTGCATCCACAATCCCTCCTGGAGGATGTGTGCTGTACTTCCCTGGCCTGCAGAGGTCTCCAAAGTGGCTCCCTTAGACTTCTTCTATGCCTTCTCCCCTATTTTCCAAGAGAGCTTTGCCCTATCTGAGCTAGTCTGGTGCCCAATTTTCAACTTTTAGAAATGTTTTGCTTATTATAATCCATGTTATTCAGGTCTTGTAACTGCAGATAAACACGTGCATTTGGCTCTGCAAGTTTTTCCTTTATTATTTTCCTTATCATTCAAGTTGGATTTCCAATTCTAGTGAAAAAATATATTCCAAGTACATTATCTTAATTATCACCACAATAGCCTCATTTCTGTAAAGTAGGAAAAATCATCATGGCTGAAAAATCTATTGTTCTGCCAGGTCCTAAAACACATTCCTAGAATGTTGAATCCCAGTGGGATAACTTGGACTATGGAATTATAAAGATATTTTTAATTGATTGGAATGGTAAATAAGGTCCATCCTAATTTTATAGATGAAGGATTATATTTCATAATCAACTAATGGAATAACAAAAGCAGTTGGCTATTTCTATTTTGCAACACATTATCTCAGACATAAGAAAAACTAACATGTACACAAGAGCCACACTAATGCAAAGTGTTCATAATAAGGAAAATTATATGTGTGAATTGGGTATATGAGAACTGTACTTTCTGCATGCTGTTTCTGTGAATCTCTAATTTAAAAAACAACAACATGTATTTGACTCTCAGGAGGTCTTTGGCACTTGAGAATTAGCTTCAATTGTTAGAGATGCATCCATTCTCATACTATCTTCAATAAGTTGGCTTCTCCTTGATTCATGTAAACAAATTGTTCAATTCTTCCTCACCAATCTTCCTAAAAATATATCCCAATTTTAGTGTCCATGTTGCCAGTTTTAGCAACATAGACTAGGATTTCTCTTCTTCTTTCCCAATACTTTCACTCCCTCCTTCTTGCCATTATTATAAAGCAATATAATACCACCTCTATTAATGTTTTTATGGTAATAAATGTTAAATGTTAACAGATAAATAACTTTCTACCGGAAAATTTCAAGCATCATTGATAAGCTAAGAAAGAACTATTGAAAACAAGCTTTTAATCCATTCTTTCAAATTACACTGTAATTTCTCACTTCACATATATAAAACCTGAACCTTAGTATGAAAAATATTTTACATTCATTACTTATATTTTCAGCACTAAAGTATTTACAATTTATTTTCAAAACTATAAGTCTCTCTCCCTCATTTTTCTTTTCAGTAGAGTTAAAATGATCCAAATTTGTGTAAATAACACTCTTAAAATAAGGTAGGATTTTTGGAGATAAAAGATGTTTAAATGAATCCAGAGTATGATAGCATCAATTGCCCCAAAATGTCCTTTTGTACTGAATAGTGAAGGAGAGATATCCATAGCAGTAAAATTAGGTGACAAATTCAATTAACAATTGCAATTTAGACTTTTAAAATTATTCCCCAAAATTCAAAACATTTAGTGCTTTATTAGAGCTTATTTCAAGATCATATTCCTATTTATCAGTGAAAAAACTCTGTTACATATTTAATTCCAGTCTATCTTTACTTCACCTTTAAGTTGGTGCATGAGCTTGATCTCTTCACTCAAGATTTCTCAGCTATTTTTCTCTTGCCAATAGTCTAAGACGCCGCTTGATTGAACCTATTGAATTTCTATGAGATTCTTTATCAGTTAATAAACCAACTCATGTTTGAAAGACATTTTAAATACCACTATGTTAAGACTGTCTTTTCATACCAAATGTGGAAAATAAACATGTTTGTTTTTTAACACAGGTTATTTTTGATAAAATTTGTGTAATCTTATAAATATACTGAGTCCAGTTTATTGAGAGATAGAAAGAAATATGAAGAAAGGAGTACATTATTTTACTTTAAATCTGATACAAACTCCACATGGTGCACCACTCAAAATTTATATTCAATGCTCTTGAATCACTTAAAATATAATTTCCCTATTTTCAAGTATATGTATAAGAAGATAATATGACCCTTATATATCTACAGGAATCATTTAATATCTTCACATTTATTTAAATATTAATATTATGCCTTATCAATACCCATAATTTAAAACAGTGGACTATTTCAAAAACAGAGTAAAGCATTATCTCCTTCATCTGGCTGTGCTACTTCCTAGGAAGATGATTTTAATATCTCACATCTCTGCACTTCAGTTTAACCATAAGTAAGTTATGGGAGTTAAGTTAGATGATCTTTAAAGGCCTCTTCTGGGCCTGACCCATAATTGATTATTTTTTAAATCAAGAAAGCAGTGGGAGTTCACCAGTTTATTTTACACAAGTAAATGACATCAATTTCATATTAGTGTACTGATGTATTTAAACACTTAGTAATAGTATCCCAAGCTGCTTACATATATTCAACCATCCTTGCCCTTCTATGAAAAGCAAATATCACTGAATATGAATGCTGCTATGAAGTCAATGAAGAATTTAAGTACCCACTCTCTATAAAAACCACTGGTATTTAGTTTTCAAATGCTGAAAATGGCAATTCTTTTTTTCCCCATGTTTTTATTTATTTAAATTTATTTAAAATTTTAAACAATTAATTGAAGTATATCATTCATACATGAACATACATAAACTATAAGTGTTCAGTAAATATCATGATCTTACAAAACAAACATGCAGAAGATCATACAGGACTCCCACACATCAGTCCACACAAACATCCCACATTGTTGTGAAATATTTATTAACAAATCATGAAAGATCATTGCCAAAGTGTTACAACTAACTATAGTTCAACTCTTCCTCCCCTATATATAGATTTTAAGGATTTATTTATTTATTTATTTATTTATATCCATTTTTAACTCCCTCCCCAGTTTTTGCTGTTTCTGTGTCCATTCTCTGGGCAACTCTCTGTGTCCATTTCCTGCCCTCTCTTCTCATCCTTCTCCTTCTGTCTTCACTGGGATTTGATCCTCGAAGCCTCCAATGTGGGAGAAGGGCATCTTACTACCTCCTGTGGCACTTTAACTCCCAGTTTCAGTGTGTCTCATCTTGGCTCTCCCTTGTGTCACTCTCCCAATATGTCATCATCTTGCAGTTTGGCTTGTGGGGCTAGGTGGCATACCCATGCACAGGGCCTGGCAGCTTGCCCATGCATGGGGCCTGGTGGCTGACTCACTCACAGGGCCTGATGGCACACCTGCAGATGGGGCCTGATGTCTCTCAGGCTCATGGGGCCTGATGGCTCACCTGAGCACAGGGCCTGGTGGTGCACACATGCACAGAGCTTGGCTGCTCACCTGTGGACAGGGCCTGATGTCTCACCTGCTGGTGGGGCCTGGTGGCTCACCTGCTCTCAGGGCCTGGCAGCTCACCCACTTGTGGGGCCTGGTGGCTCACCCGATTGAGGGGTCTGGCGGCATACCCATGCATGGGGCCTAGTGGCCAATGTTCCTTCTACATTTTCTTTTTTTTCTTTATACTGGGTGCTCCCAGGGGTCTAACCAGGTCCCTCCATATGGGAGATGGACAACAACCACCCCAGCTTCATCCATCCCCCTGCTATATCTCTTAAGTTTGACCAAAGATACTCAAAGTTACAGTCTTTTCTCATACAGAATGGTCATATAATAAATCACAGTTAGTTTATCACCAGCATTCTAAAAACCACACCTAGGGAGAAAAACTAGGTCTGGGGACACATGCATGGTTTCTAATACAGTGACTGTTTAGCCTACTCTGATTATCACAAAATCAGGACAGTGAGAATATTCACACCATAATTCATTTTAAGGTAAATTCTAAGAAAGCAGCAACTAGGTATTATCTTACTTCAAAGCACTTCAGAATAAATTCACAATTACTGCCTCAGGTCATTGTCTCTCCTATTTCTTGTAACATCCTGGATACTAATATCTCCCAATCACACGATCACAGAGCTGCCAGAATATCCCTTTCATTGGATGCACCATAGCTTGATAAACTCCTTAAACACTGTTAATTTTACATAATCCACATACTAAAAAATCTCCAGTAAACAGTATAGTTTAAATCTTCATTTATCCATAAGATTCCTTATGTCTGTCTGCTGCAGGAGAACTAGGCATTCATCATTCTGAACCAGGTCTTGCTTAACCCATCAGAGTCTACTCAGCTCCCACCATTTCCAGATTGATTTCACTGATTACTGCAGCCCACCAGAAAATGAATACTCAAATCTCCTAAGTCTTTTGAGATTTAGAATTGACTACTTGGCATTATATTGTTTATTTATTTTTGTGCATGTGTTAAATAAACTATCTTATCTCTATAAGTGAATCTTAGCTCAGTGAGTGTTAGGTACAGTGTCTCATATTATCTCTGAGCTGGATATAATGGAAACAAAACAAAACAAATCTTAATGGTCTTCAGATTTGTTTTGATTGTTAGGTCCCTGAGTTTTAAGATTTTCTTGTACACTTCTATGAAATACAAAACTCACCTTCTGATGTATTTATCTCCTCCCAGCTTTTCCAAAATCACAATAAAATAAACTATTGTTGCCCTTTGAATTCACTTATGCAATTTATACAGAAAGTGCAAATTATCATATATGGATTCTCTAAAAATATATAGCCACAAAAGATGATCTAAATTATCAAGTAGAAGGTATAATAGCATCAACAATTCATTGCATTTTTATTACTAAATTAAGGTCAGAGTTTTCCAATAAACATTAGCAAAGATGCAAAAAATCATTGATACTATTTTAATAATAAATACCAAATTATATTTCTTATTGATATTGGACAGTGATTAGTTGTAGGCCTCTTAAACAAAACTTAACTGGTGTCCAATGTCCAATTCTCTAAGTGCCCTATTTAAATCTAAGATATGTGCAATGATCCACAGCTGCCATAGAATCAGAATCAACTGATAAATTCCATGAATATGTATTAATAAAGTTCAATATGAAAATACTTCTGAAGAATCCTGAAGATGGCACTTACCTACTTTCTAAGGAAAGGTTTCAGTTTTTTCTAAAACAAATTCAAGGACCTTTTCCCAATTTCATTTCAATTTTCAAGAAAAGAAGAAACCAGTATTTTCAGCATTGATATTGGCATATATTCTTTATCAATCCTAGGATAGTATATTTATCACAGTCTCTCAGGAAAATGAAAACAAAGAAAATACATGGTTCCTGTTTGATTTCCAAACAAGTTTAACTGAGAGATATTTAATTTGCAGAAATTTTATACCAGTACCTCTGTGAGTTTCTAAATTTCAATTGGGATAAATTGACTAATTGATAAATTGAGAAGGTGAAGTGACCAAAAACACATATTAGTCCAAGTTCAATATTAATATGAAAAATGAAAATAAAAAATTTATACATTAGTTGCTGTAGGAATATAGCCATTTACCATCTTTGAACATTTATGGCCTTACTTTTGAAAGAAAGGGAGATGAAATAAACAATCCTCAAAGTACATTAAAACTATGAATTTGCTTTCCATTACTGTCTCTATCACTGCCTTTATACAATAGGGACTTCATTTAATTTATGCTAAGACCCTGCCACCTATAGGTGATTTTATTTCTCACTTGTAAGAGAAAGACCAATTTATGCTTTCAACTACTATATTTAGAGGGGAATTCTGTACTCTTAGATTATATTTTTTAATTTTTACCAATTGACATGTAATTTAGTTGAAAATAAGATGATTTAATATGAGAGGAGATCCAAGATGACAGAGTAGGGAAAGCAGGCTAAGCTCCTTCTCCATAAACTGTGGGAAGGTAGGCAGCCTTACCTGGCAGAAGGGAACATGCAGGACAATGGGGGCAATTGCAGAGGGAAGCTAGAGAGGTGTTATTCAATGGTCTAGGGAAGAGGGAAGCACAGTAATTTGTTTGGCTGGAAGACCACTGCTCAGTCATCTCTGAGAGTGAGGAAGAATGTAAGGGACCAGGTTTCCAATGTCCAGTAGGCTCTTGAGATGGGGGATCTGTGGAGCAAACAGGTGTGGGGAGTGGCACCCAGCCAGTTTAGGGAGCTAGAGAAGTGTGGAAAAGGGTATATAGGGCTGGTGGATGGGCCTTGAGCCAGTTACCAAGAAAAGGAGAAACACCAGCCAGAGATGAAACAGATTGAGAATGAAGGAAAGGGGAGGTTAATTAGGTGAGCTGTCACACCCAGGTTCCCTGGATGAGAGAGGAAATGGGTAATTGAAGGGGTGGGCTAACAGGTGCCCAACAGCCATGGTGAGAGGGGAGCTGGGAGTGGAAGCAGGAAAGCTATCCTCAGGGAAAGTGGGGAAGGGAGAGGCAAAGGGTGAGCAGTCAGGTGCATAAACAGCCAGAAAATGCTTTCTACTTCACTTTTGTTCAAAGGCCCACCTCCTCATGTTTATTCATAGGAGGCTTGCTGCATTGTCAGATATCTTACACTTTCTTCTTCCCCTTGCAGTACCTACCAAAGCTGGCTCAGAACAGTTCTAGCCAGTGAGCATGCTAGGCCTCCACTTTAAGATGAAGCATAACCACCACAGTCAGATGAGAGATTTGAGAGAAAGAAATATCCCATCACATTTAGTTATCAATCTCTGTACTTTTTATCTCTCCCACAACTGAAAACACCTTTTTTTGAAGACAGGGAAAGGTTTCAATTCATTTTTATTACATAATCTCACTCCTCTCACCAAAATATGCTGCCTTAACTGGTGCCATATTTTTCTTGTTGCCACATTTAGATTCAAACTGGACTCATGGAACTGAGCTATGTCAGTGATGATGTCACACAAGGGTTACTGGAAGACTTGGTGCTCACTCAGCTCCCAACTGCTCCTCTGTGAGGTTGTTAATCTCAGACCTCCCTGTGGGAGAGTGATTTGGGCTGTAAACTGACAGATATTCAGGACTAAATCAGAGTCCACATATCAGGAAAAGTTGTGAGAGCACTTATATCTAGGACAAGTGATAAAATCTTGTAGAAACTGTTCTTTTAGGTTCATATTCACCCATATAAGATGAAACAACAATCTGGGAACAAGAGACCTTTCTCTAAAACTTTAGGTAAGGACGGAAGGGAAATTGTTGACTGATGGGAGCTGGAAAATGAGGCATCTGATTCTTCCTGTCCAGATTTCCCATGATTTCTCTGGGACCGGATTTATCCTGGGCCAGAAGAAAAATGAAGGATTTGAGGTAAGGGTATAAAGCTCACTGAGGCTATTGCTGAAAAAGCACTTTCTGTTACTTAGTAGAAAATTAACACAATATCTTAATATGAAAAAATAAATAAATTAATGAGTGAGCAAATACAAGAATTCTGAGACTGAAGGGGTTTCCAGAATTGGCTCAGAACATTTATCCAATTATGCTTTTCAAGATCTAAATATTTTGTGTAAATATAAAGGAAAGAAAGGAGCAATTAGGGCAGAGGAGTGTGGAACATGGAAACAGGGTGTTTAGAAAGATTTTTACTTCAGTGTAATTGTTATTCTATTTTCTAATGGTATTGTATTTTTTGAGGAATTTAGGAAAGCAATACAATTGATATCATCTAATAAAGGCATGGTAATAGGACCTTCTTTTCAGGAAAAAGCAATTTTTACATTAAATTGTTGTTTGGTTAAAAATGGTAAAAGAAAGAGATATGACTGTGAGAACTAATGCACATTATATGAGTTAATATCTTTCTTTAAACATAATTTCTTTTCCACAAGCCTTCCCTTAAAAGAAGTTTGGAAACACATTTAAAAAAGTGACCATTTCTCTTATTTCAGTGTTTGCATTCTGAATTGCTAAGAAATTCATTTTCATAAAATACTTCTTTAAAGAAGTAATGTACTATTAGGAAGGTTCAGGCTTATGAAGTGATTTCAATGTTATAAATGAAAAAATCATTTGGAATTCAAAAATAGATAGACAAATTTAGATATTTATATATATGTGTGTGAATCTATAGTTGAAAACATAAAATCCTGTTATTTATTGTAGTGTTTTCAAAGAGTAAAAAATGTTTGCTATAAGGTGATACTTTACCAAAGGCTCCAAGCTCCAAGCCCAGCAAGATTCCAAGGGTATCAGAGATGTCTTCTTCAACTTCCACTGAGAAGACCATTACTTCATCAGCTTACAGGTCTGCTTCAGAGTATGAATGGTCAGTTGCAAATATTTTACCAGAGTGCACAGAGTAAAGGGTGTAGCTGGTGAGGGGCAAACCAAAACCACATATTCACCAGCAGGTAAAACACCCTGGATCTTTGAAGCTCAACTCTCTATAGAGAGCACCATTGGCTTTCTCCTCAGTCTAATCAGCACTGAATTCTTTCTCAGCTCCCAAAAGCCCTTCCAGGAGGAACCTGAGACTTGCAACCCTGAACCCACTGTAAAGGTGTAGGAGGATGAGAGGCCCTGTGCTGTGGCCACAGGCTGGCTGGTTACCAGGCAGCATGGCTTTTTTTGTGTGGCTTGTTGCCACATGTTCCACTCCATGGAGGCATTACTTGGCACATGTAGAGCATGAAGTGAAGGAGGGATTCAGCTGCCACGTCCTCTTTGAGGAGATGCTGGAGAGTTGATGGTCCCACTGAGAACAGCACCATCCCTGATGGTGCTGCCAACTGGCCCAGTGAATCCTGAAGACCAAGATGAAAAAGGAAATGAAAGAGAAGGAAGAAATCTGTTGCTGCTTACAGCAGAAGTCAGAAATACAGAAACAAGAGCTCCTCAGATCACAGCAAGAGCTGTCCAATGTTGCAGAGGCAGGAGGGCTGGTAGAAGAAACAGAGAGGAGCACATTCTCAAGGACAGAGGGTGAGGC